>JAWNLB010000174.1:18462500-18550000 GCA_035041595.1 Drosophila basisetae
GTCGCTGCTGTCGAGTTGCTGTACGTTTTCTAATTTCGCAAATGAAAACACTTATAAAACAAAAGAATATCAAAGCTTAAGCATCATTAAGTGATGCGCTCCGCCCACTTAATCGCCCCCATTCCATCCCAACCCATCGCAACCCAACCCAAACCATCTTGAAGCACTTGAGCACTTTATGGAAAATATCAACCCATCTAAGTTGTAGCGCTTTCAAGTTCGAAAGAAGAAAGAAAAAAATAAAGAAAAAAAGGCGAAAGCCCACAAGGTCCAATTAAACATAATTTCGTAGCCGCCGCCCCCTTTCGAGACCCCGCCCACTAATCAAAACGACAGGGCACAAACAAAAAAAAAGGAAAAACAAGAAAAAAAGTTGCGCAAAACTTATTGCCCATCTTTTTTTTTTATTTTTTCTTTATTTTTTATTTTTCGCGTTGAAAAGGATGAAAAATTACTCGCATAAATGATAAGCTAAATGCTCGACTCGCCAGTGCTCTGCATAGCCAAGCAAATACTAATATAACCATAATAATAATAACAATAAACCACTATAATAATCTGCTTGGGATATGTATTCCTGATCAGTAGCCAATTTGATGTTTTTATATACATATGAAACAGTCTATCTTAAAAAATCTGGCAAACCAATGCATCTTTTTGCTGTTCGAATCGGTTCACTATAACCTCTACAAAGATATTAAGCAAAGTTGTAAGTTGTTTCCAAATCAGATATATATATATGTATATATCTAAGATTGTTTGACAATAGTGAAACGACCCCGTTGACCCCCAACGAGGCAACCGAGGCCAATTGTCCTTCGGGAAGGCAATAGCCAGTAAATAAGTGAGCTTCGACGATGGACATAATGAGCTGGGAGCCCCTCCCCGGCTCCCTCCACTCCTCGACACTGCTCGACACCCAACGTCTTCCCTAGTCCCTCTGCCACATTGGCAAGGGCACAAGGGTTGTCCACTAGGTAAATGAAATCGACATTTATATACATTTCAAAGATGATGCTAAACGCACAGCGGCACCCAACGGAGAGTGCTCAACTTGCAGATATCCTGTAAGCCATTCTGTTCCTGTTTGCATTCTTAGTGAGCACTGACCAAAGATGGGTCAAGTGCTACAAAAACACAAATGCTGACCTTTATCAAAGGTAGCTGAATGAATGCAAACTAGAAAATCGAGAAATGCGAGAAATGTTTCTCATTCAGTTTTATCATTTTTTGTTAACTTGGGATAAAAATACTATATTATATTGTATATAATATTATATTTTTAGGGAAAAGATTAGAGAAGCCCTAACTTAGGATATCTGAAATGCGGCAAAGGCTCTTCTTTATCCTTTGGCAAACGCAGTTGACGGGAAACTATTCAAGTGAAATTTGCAATTTATTGTAATGAAAAATGAAATGATATTAATATAATCAAAAATAGTTAGTCATAGTTTGACTCGATCTGTGATCCATATATATGTGAATAAATATACCCTATACGCTGCCCTATACAAAACCATGAGAAATTTACAGGGTATGGCTAAAAAGAAGAAAAAAAACACTTGTCTTTGTAATGCTGTGTAAATAACTTAAGCAGCAAACTCAACCCATAAACCCAACTTACCCCATCAGCCCCAGTTTGCCTCCTACCATCCATCACACCATCCCCCAGCACCAGCTCCACCCTCAGCTCCAGCTCCAGTTCACAAATACTCATAAACTTGATGTGCATATAGCGCTAAGTATATTAATTAATTGAAGGCGTTTGCCATTCACCCATTGGTCAATTGCCCAGCTGCAGAACTTTTTATTCTCTTTCCCATTTATAGCAGAAGGTCGCAATAGATCAAATGTTGGGCTTAGACTGTGATCTATGCGTGCGAGAGAGAGACAGAGACATGCACAGAGAGAGCTAGATAGATAGAGATAGAGAGAGAGAGAGAGAGAGAGATTTGTGTATATGCTATTATAATTATTGTCCTGTTACCTCGCCTGCTGGTTGGTTATATTACGTTGGTTATAAGGCACAGGGCACACAAAGGCTTGGTTGCCAGGGCCTACAACAGGTGGCTTTTGACCCGTGCTGCAGCTGTTGACTCCATGAGTGAGCCAAGTGTGTTGATTTCTTTGCAGGTGTTTGCAGTTAGTTACAATGAGAGAAATGGAGAGTGTGAGAGAGAGAGTGAAAGAGATCGAGTAAGAGAGATAGAGAGGGAGATAGATGGGAAGGGATAGAAAGGGACAGAAAGTACATTCATAAACGTTTTACTGGCGCCAGAGAGAGAGAGAGAGAGAGCAGAGAGAGTAGAGAGAGCAGAGAGAGAGCAGAGAGAGAGAGAGCAGAGAGAGAGAGCAGAGATATAGCATTCATAAAGTTTTTATTGGCTCCACAATACATGAATAATCTCCCTCTCTCTCTATCTCTCTCTCGCTCTCTCTTGACTTACTTGCTACTCTCGTGAGAGAGCATTTATTACCGTTTTACATTCATAAGCGTTTTTCCGGCACTGCTACACATGAATAGTTATCTCTCTCTCTCTCTCTCTCTCTCTTTCTCTCGATCACTCTATCTCTCTCTTGTGAGTCTCATGCGAGAGCATTCGTAAACGTTTTACTGACATCACAAAGTATATTCTATCTTTCTCACTCACTCTGCCAACTTGCTTGCGCCTCTCATGTGGCAAGTGGCCATATTTACATTCTCGCAGCTGCTCTTTTTATTGCTCATCTTACATTTAAATCCTATAATTATCGTGTATGTTTACTGATCGAACAGTTCTTTATTATTTTATTATTACTTTCGCTAAAAATGAGTAAAAAGGGTATCTTGAAGTTGTGCTTTAGTATGTGACAGACGGAAGGTGGCATACCCGATCCCATAAACTATATATTTACTATATACATATGTATACTCTGGATCAGAATGAACAATAGCCATTCTAGTTGCCGTTTGTATGAACGAGTCGTTCAAATTTGTATTATAAGTTCTCCATTTAAGTAGAAGTACAATACGCTGACAAGAATGGATCGATTTTGAATATACCTCAATATAATATCGAATACCTTAACAAATTTCGTCAAGCTGGGTTAAGAAACCTTAAAAAGAAATTGTGTATTTATATCAATCAAATTGCATAGACATACTTTTCAAAACAAAAAAAAAATACTCGGTCGAATTTATTGTCAAAATTCAGTCGTCATTCAACAATTGAAGAAATCAGTCGACCAAATTTGGTTTTGTGAATCGGAAAAATTATTTTTCTCGCAGAATTTGAAAGCAAATCAGGAAATATTTCAAGAATCAACAAAACGACATTTGTGGCAAAGTTGGAAGAAACTAGAACCCATCTGCAAACATTGGCAACAAGGAGACTTTCAATTTGCTATCAGCATCAGTAAGTATTACTTATATTGGCAGCAGGATATTTCACAGTCCGCAACGCAGCGACTGCAACGATATTTTCTCACTTGTGTTTTGTGTTTTTTATTTTACACTTTTTGCTGCCCGCTTTTTTCTTGAGCTTTTTTATTCGCAAACAAGCAGAAGCTGAAGAAGCAGAAGAAGCAGAAGAAGCAGTTGCGATTGCAACCCCTTTACTTGATTTGTGTGGACCGTTGTCCGCCGCTGCGGCATGTGGCATGTAGGCCGTAGAACTGTGCGCCACTTGCTCCTGGGGCAGAGGCAAAAGGCTTTCTTTCTGCTGCTGCTCCTGCTGCTGCTGCTGCGTATATATTCCTTCGTTGCTTCGTTTCTTGCTTGATTTTTTTCAGAGTTGTTTTTTTTTTTAGTTTTATTTACTCGCCTCGACTGCCGTACACTTTATGTCCAATTTTTCCGACATGTATTCGCTGCGTGCTTTTTTCTCGTTTTCTCATTTTTTTTTTCGTTTCGTTTCGTTTCGTTTCGTTTGGTTCTTTTTTTTGCAGCTCGGTGTTTAAATTAGAACTTTGTTCGTGCTTTGAATTTTTAAGTTATAAACTCAAGGGGGTATTTTTTTTGCGTTACTTTGTCCGTTTCCTTTTTTTTTTTTAGGCGTTGCTGGGGCTAAAGTGAAAAAAGGGGAAAATGAGTTTCACTTTTGCTTGCGAAAGCTTGCAAGTGAGGGGGAGGCAAGTGAAAGTAAAAACGAAAGTGAAAGTGCGTGGGCAAAAGCAGCAGAAGAAGACATCAGAGCAGCAGCAGCAGCGGCAGGCGAACTGACAGCAGGGAGATGAGGCAAATGCGGGGGGGATTGTAGCAGCCGTTGATACATTGCGTCCACTCTAAATGCTCCACTGTGGCCGCACCGGCAGCTGCTGCCTGTGTGGGTTGGGATTTGGGCGGGTGGACGGCGTGTTGGGCGTTAAGGGGAACGGGGGGGGGGGGGGGATGGTCTGCAGGTCCGCCAGGAACTGAGGTCCTGCGAGAGCCGCACACACACACTTCGGCTATTATCAAATTGAACAGAACTAAATGCGACTGCATGTGAGTTTAAATTGCGCGAGGATGCGAATGGGGGATGGGGGATGGGGGTGAGGGACGGGGGACGGGGGACGGGGGAAGGAGGTTGGCCGAAGGACTCCTTTAACATAGTTGGAGGGAATATGTTGTCAAAACTAATGAGAGGATTAGAGCAGATTAGTTGAAGGCTAGAAACTGGAAAATCCAAATGCGCAAATGTTTTTCATTTGGTTTTGTTATGTTTTCTTTTCGTGTGATAAATACTATGTTGTAAAGGCATACTTCGATATCCTTGCAAGGATCATGGCAGGGAATCTGTAGTGAAAGTTCGAGAGGATAGGAGAAGCTCTGACTAAAGATTGCTCAATTAGCACGCAATTCAAAATTGACATTTTAACGAGGCAAATTTTATTTGAATTGACAACTTGAAAGTTGAATTTTTGACACGCGTCGACTTCTCTCGCAGCGTTTAGAAGGTTTTTGACTTGATTGAAAGTTCACAGTAATTATTTAGTCTCATTATTGGGATTCGGATGCGACTTCAAAACAAAATTTGCACACTTTCTTTCACAGACAGGTTCTTGCTGGCTGAAAGGTTGTATCTTCGTCATCAGCCGAAGTGGTTTGGGCAAAGAGGAGTCAGTTTCTGCCCCGTTGCAAACTGGGGATTCCTTTGAATTGGTATTTCAAGCTGAAGAAAAAACACTCCACAATTACTTAAGCAGATAATGCAATGGCTAAGTGAACTATCAAAAGATTTGCTCTTTTGCTCACCTTTCACATTCAGCAGAATATTTCATTTAATGAATGCAAGCTATCATCGAAATAGAGTGTGTGCGACTAGCAGATACCCTGTCCGCAATTCGAAGGATTGCGCGACGAATTCGAAGGATTGCGTTGCACATGCAACAACACATACAGGGAAATTCCATCTTTAACTAAGACAGCCAAGTTCGCATAGAAACAGAAAATAGACAGTCTGAAACGTGTCGTGTCAACTGGTAAAAATACATATTTATATATATATATACATCTTGACAAGTGTCTTTTGAAGTTAAAGACAAACCGGACACCGGGAAAAGGGGAAGGTGGAAGGGGAACGGGAAGAGTGCGGATATTTGGGACAAAAAACAACTTCAGGACCAACTCCGCACTCCGTAGAGAAAAATAACATTAATGTGTTCTTCTTCGCCTGCTTTCTGTTTTTCCGACTAACCCCAAGATAGCAAAAGGCAGGGGGAGAGAGGGGAGGGGTGTGGACAGTGAGGACTTGGGCACATAGATATCGGGTAATGAGGCCGAGTGCAACCCTATCTGTGTTATTAAAAATTTCCATTTAAAAAATAAATGAAAACTAAATAGAAACTGAAACTGAGGGCAAAAATTTTGATTTTAACCCCGCTTTTTGCCACCAGCCCGAAAAGCAAAACGCGGCAAAACTTTTTAACCCTTTTCTTTAATTAAAAAAAAGAAAAGAAGAAAATGCTAAATATATATGCTGTTCCTCTCTCTCTCTCTCCATATATATATATATGTATATATATATATTTATTTATATATATGCATAGAGCAGGACAGCTGGCGCTGAATTTTAAAATGCTTTTCAATACACCAACAACAAAAAACCAAAAAAAAAAACAAAAATGCAGAGGAAAAAATGGAAAAGCAAAAGACGAAGGCAAAAGTACATAAATTTCGACAGCCGTTGCCCCGAAAGGGTTAGACGCAAGGGGCTGGGGTAGACCCCCTTCCCCACCCCCCTCATGCTAAACGGGAAAAACCAAAGAAAATGTAAAGTAATTATTTTGCATTTGCGTAGATAAAATTAACGATGATGGCGACCAAAGAAAGCATAAAAGGAGTGGACAACAACAACCAAAAAAAAACAACAAAAATAAAAGAGGAAAGCGCCGAAAAAGTTTCGCGGGGGCAGTGACAATGGCAAACCTCAACTGTCCGCCTGCCCAGCCCCCTGCTGCCCCCACACCACCCTGAGGGCGTCACTAACCCCATCATTATGCCAATTCAGCCGTCAAAACTTTGTGCGTATTTTAATTTTTCTTCTCCTTTCACTGTCTGCTTTCCTTCATCTGCTTCTTTCTTTCATTTTTTCTTGCTGTTTTTTTTTTTTGTTTTGTCGCGTTTTATGGCTTGGAAAAGGTTTGGACTGTTGATTTGGGGAGTGCAGGGGGGAGGGTTACAAGTACTCTGATTGGAGCGTCTTTTGCTGCTGCTTCTTCTTCTTTCGGGTTTTTGTTGTTGTTGTTGTTGTTGTTAAGTGCGTGTGCTTGATTTTCGTTGCTGTGATTGCGCCACGCCCCCGCCTCCAATCCCCCCTGTCAGCCCGTTCGTCAACCAATTTGAATATGCATGGAGCGTAGTTGTTGCCCAGTCTTCGATGCATATATGCCATGTGCGTAGCCCCTGACCAATGCCAATAATACTAAGGGGTGTAGGGGGTTCGGGGGTTGGAGGGTGGTGGGTGGGTGGACTGTACAGTTAACCCCTACTTCGTTTCGTTTCGGTTCTGTTCTCTTCTGTTCTGTTGGATGAGCATCGTTAGCATCAAGCAACTAAAGTCATCTGGCGAACTTGACTTGTTAACATTTTCCCCAAGACTTTTGACGGATGCAGATGCTCAGCAAAATGTGACTGAGCCATCAGGGAAGCTGTACATGAAATTGCATAGCGATGCAGAACATTAGGATGCGGATGCCACGCCTCGATAGGGTGTCTTGGAAAGCGATCTTTCGACCGATGACTCCTTTGCCTGTCATATGCCTACAGACAAAACTAGTCAGTCTTCGAACATGCTCCGAGTTCTAGCTGCTTAGCTCTAAAACAGTTAAATTTCACATAGAAGCGCATTTCTGGCTGATTAAATCGACTCAACTGTTTGATGCTGATCAGGGATATATATGTAGATTATTAGCTTCAAGTGCAAAGTTTTGACAACGCATTGAAGAATATATACACATATATATATATATATATATATATTCTTGATTAGCATTAGCTGTCGGGCCGGTATAGCCATGCCCAATGTAAGATAGCCGCTCTTACTTATTTTTAGCCGTTCAAAGACAACGAGCAAAGGGGGTCAAAGGCCGTTTCTAAGCAGCATCATTATGACACTTATCTTCAATCTCTGGGCCCCCCTCTGGTCTCGTTTCGTGCGACGCCTCTGCATATTTGATTTGTTCAGCTGTACTTTGCTCTGGCTACTGCCCTACTCCACCCTCACCTGCTCCATGCCTCCGCCCCCGTTCTACGCACATCTTACGCACTTTTTTTGCATACCAACAACAACAATCGTTGGGGCGAAAAAAAACAAACAAAAAAAACAAGAGGAAAAAACCAAGAAAGCAGGCAAGAAGAAAAAAGGGGTTGATTATGGTCACTAGTAAATTGGTAGTACGCAACGCCCCCCTTTCCACACCCCACCCCCTGCTTTGCCACCCATCGCGGTCCAGTTAAAGCAGGAGGAGGACGAGTAGCTGGAGCTGGAGCAGGAGCAGGAGCAGAGCGTCGACAACGACACGACAAGGACAAAACAAAAACTGCGAAAAGTGGATGGTTTTTTTTTGTTATTTATTTTTATTTTTTGTTATATTCTTTGGCTGCTGTTGATTTTCCTCGTTATTTATATATATATAGATATATACATATTTATATATAGAATTTATTTTTTTCCTTATTTCCTCCTTTTATTTTTTTTTATTCGCGCGCAATTTGCAGTGAGTTAAGAACTTAGTCGACACTCCCCCAACACAACTCCCCCCTTTTGCTCTGCTACATAGGTGTGTCTACATAAGATATTTATGTGTAGGATGTACATAGCAGGAGTGTGGTGCGGGGCTGCTTGCTGAGGGGGGGTGTTGGATTTTTGTGTAAGGCTTTCTTGTCTGTTTATAATGGTTTTTAAATTTTTGTAATATTTCAATGTCATTTTGCTAATGCTGTTCGCGGCGCCCAGCTACAAAAAAGAAGTACAGTTGCCAACAAAATGCCAAAAGCAATAAGGTACAACAAAATTAGAAGGACGAAGAAGCAGAGCACCAAATTGGCATTAGCGGCAACTTAATTACGAGCGGCATCTGCTCGCCAACAACAACATCGCCACTATGGCTGGAGCCCAATTAAAAAAAAAGAAAACAAAAAACAGACCAGTTTATGAAAGTGAACACAAAATATTGGCAAGGGTCACAATCTAGGCGCATAAACCACACTCGCACGCACACACACACGCACACACACACACAACACACACACACACACACACACACAACACACTCTAAAATGTTGTCAAATAAACAAATAGACAGACAGATAGAAAAACGCATTTCGCTGTTAGCTTTTGGCTGGCTATGGGGCAAGAGGGGGACAAGAACACGCATGCGGGACTCAATAGGGGGTGGCAACTCAGCAACACACACACACACACACAACACACACACACACAACACACACACACTCACGTAATCGCACGTAAGTCTTGGCGTCCAGTAAGAAATGCAAAATATAAAAAAGAACTGTAAAAAAAACTCAAGAGTGTCTCGACTACAAGTTATCCTTTAGCAGTACAATCTGTGTGAGACATATATATATATATATATATATATATATATATATATACCTAATGTAGCCGTGCTTGAATATGTTGCAACATGCAGACGGAAGCATCTCCGACCCCATAAACTAGAAATATTCTTGATCAGCATCAACTGTCACGTTAGACCCATAGAATTTATAGTACTGGTTTCTGAAGCCCTTTTTTTACTATAGAAAAAAGTTGTCTTGCCTGTAAATGTCAAGAACGATTTCTTTATCTATTCTCTCAAGATATAAATATCGAAACTGGAACATGTGTTTGAATACGATGAGCTATTTTCATGCATCCCTCAAGCAACTGAAAATGTTCTTTTATTCTAGGTTATCTTCTAGTCGAACTCGAGTAGAAGTTGAGTTACCAAGTGCAAAATGCAACTCAAATTGCCAGTCTTTACTTGGCTGCGAATTTCCAAACGGATTCCTTCAAAAATGAACACTATTTGAAGACAAGGCAATTAATTAACACAATTAATTCAAAGTGCTCAGTAAGCAGATACCCAGCTTGCTGCACTTGACAAAAAGTTCATAATAAGAATAAATCAAATATAAAATATTAACGACAATAAGCGAACAACTTTTAAGGTAGTACATTTCAAAGAAAGTGCTATGCCACTCTGTTAAAATAGTATTTAGAGGGTATGCTGTGAGACCAAATCGGCAGGAAGCTGCCTCAAACTGTCCTGACGCTCATGCTGAGGCTGAGGCTGAGGCTGGCACTGCTATTGCTGACTGTATCTGCTGCTGGTGTAGTAAAAAATTCATGATCGCATCCTGATCCTACACTGACAAAAATAAAACCGTCCTGAAATTTAGCCCATCTCATTATTCGCAAAGTAAATGTATCTAAAATCGAATCATTTCTTAATTCCAAAGAACATTTGTGTCAAATATGTTTAATTTTCAAAGTCAGTTGTTTCGACGCTCAGTTGTGTTCTCTGTTTGCTGAGTGTAAAAGACAGAGGAGCCTCTGCCACAGACACAAACATTCACTTACTGAAGCCAAAGTTATTTGACTTGCCATCTCAACTGCCGCGCCCTCCTTTCACTGTGTGTGAGTATCTATGCATATATATATATATATATATATATATATATTTATATATATATATACGTATGTGGGTGAGTCATGCCTGGACAGCTGCTGCTGGCAATGTCTGCAAACACCATCAACAGCAATAACAACAACAACAACAATTTCCACATTGCCCAAAAGTTTCAATTCCAATTCGGATTCGATTATTGGCAGGGAATTGAATAACAATCAGTCGGCGATTGACACGACTTTGTAGCCATGTTCGCAACTAGACCCTAATTCGGACTCTATTGCTTAACTTGGCCTAAACAGCGCATTAAATAGCTGCATTAAATGTAGCCAATAAATAGCAGGATACTCGATGCAAATCAGTTGCGCACCAGTTACGAGTGCTCGACCAGCAGATACCCTCTGCCCAAAGCAGTTAAATTCAAATCGCTGATTAAAAGCATTGTTAACAAATTTGTTTGCCTATTACAGCCAAGCAATAATAATTGTCAAGCAAACGAAGCAGGATCAACAACAAATCAATAAACCAATTCCAATAAGCAGCAAATTGTGCAAATTGTGAGAAAACCGCATTGTCATGGAGCGCAAAGGTCTCAGCAAGCTGCCGGAAGAAGATCATGTCATCATTGAGGATGCAAATGCCAATAAATCTTGCAAGGCAACGTTGCCCAGTGGTCCGGATCCGCTGATCACTGGCCAGTTGAAGACAAGCCCGATGCCTCCTCGCCCCACCGAGGAGACGTTGACGTTGAGTGCCACGCCCACTCTACCGAATATTGATTTACTCAATGAGTCGCAATTGATTGGGGATCGGAGCAAGCCATACAGATTGCCCGTCCTGCACAGTGGTATGCGGCACAGTGATCTGCCCACGATTTCCAGAGATACGCTTGCTCGTCTGTTGCGCGGTGATTTCTTCAAATTGTTGCATAATAATTATCAGATTATCGATTGTCGCTATCCGTATGAGTTCGATGGCGGCCACATACGTGGTGCCCTCAATCTGTACACCCGCGAGCAGATCGTGGCTGCCTTTCCGGCGAAAGCATCCAGAGTGGCTCGTAGTAGCATCTATGTGTTCCACTGTGAATTCTCGTCGCTTCGTGCTCCGACCCTGATGCGTTTCTTGCGCAACAATGATCGCAATGCGCATGTAGATGACTATCCACTGTTGGACTATCCGGAGCTGTATCTGCTCCAAAACGGCTACAAGGGGTTCCATACCAGCTACATGGAGCTCTGTAATCCGAACAATTATGTGCCCATGCTGGCGCCACAACACACAGAGGAATACCATCTGTTTTATACCAAAACCAAGACAAAGAATTGTGGCAACAGCGCTGGCGGCTCCTTGAGTCGCACACGCATCCTGCTCAAATCGCGCTCCCGTTCGCGCTCAGGCGAGCCTGACCATAAGTCAAAAAAATATTAAATGTTAAATGTTAAACCAAATTGGATGCGAATTTGTTTAGTTTCGTTTTGTTCTGGGTCCGAGGATGATTTTGTAGATCAGACGAGGATGGTTGTTTTGGTAAGAAACCGTTGGTTCATTTGAATCGATATCATCGCTTCCACTTTGATAGGGGATATCGTGTCAGAAGTCTTTTCACTTAAGGTCAAAATCAAATTAATAAAAAGCTACAAAGATGTTCTGATTTTGAGAAATATTTTCGAAATATTCGAAAATGTCTTTCTTGAAATAAGAAGTTTTATAAATGTTTTCCAATTAATTAGTATAAATGAAAACCTTATTTTTAGAAACAAAGAATTTGACAGAAATAATTCAATTTGCTCGACGGTTTTCTTTTTCTTTTTTTTTAAATAAAATGAAATGAAAAGCTGTCTTAAATTGATATATATACATATATATATATGCCAAATCTGAAAACACTTATTCATAAGTAACAAAAAAGCAAAAGTTTTTCAAGAAGACACATTTTTGCTATAGTTCAGAGAAATCGCTGCGAATCTATTACGCAAAGGAAAACGCTGGTTTTCGGATAGACACAATCTTCCTATGCGGCAAAATACTTTCTAATCACAAGGTGAGCTACCCTTGGCGATTTTCTAAATTCCACGGCGACTTTCCTTACTGAGTATACATATATATATATAGATATATATAGATATGTACGTGGACGGACAAGTGTTTTGGGTACATATGTTGTGTGCATACAACGCACTCACTTACATATAGTACATATGTACGTAAATACACACACACACATGCACACACACACACACATGCACACATATATACGTATATAGAGGCCTCTGTTCAATTGGGCAACTCTCCCCAATGGCCAAGTTGTAAGGTCCAAACGCTAATTTCGATGCTGTAGCCAGCGGCGCTTATGAGCTTTACCAAAAGCCCCATGAAGTTCGCATTATGTATGTAAAATAGTGTGCCCAGTCGCACACACAGACACGCACACACACCACATGCGCCACAATTTACGCACTTTACAAGGAGGAGGAAGCCAGGAGCAGGAGGCGGAGGCGGAGTAGGAGGCGGAGAGCTGGCAGGAATGGCGATGCTGCCAAATGGGTTTCATTGTAAGTTAACTGTTAGGTGTAGCTGTGTGTGTGCGTGTGTGTGTGTGTGTGTGCGGGGTTGTAGCATGCTTCAGGCTCTTGTGTGCTTCTCAAATTGGCATTCGCAAATCTAAGTTCTGCGTCGGAAATTTAAAATTGTTGTGTGGAAATTGGTTTAACATTCGCCTAGCTGCCTCTCGCTCTGGCTGCGTGTGTATGTTTGTGTGTGTGTGTGTGTGTGTGTGTGTGTGTGGGGCAGGTGTATGTTGCGCTGATCAGCCTGGGCAGCCGAAAATAATATATAATATAGAGCCTAAGGCAGGGCAGCGGGCGCAGGCAGCGGATGGAGACACGAGTTCTTCACGCCTATTTCTATGCTACACTTCACACACGACTCTGATTGTGTGTGTGCCTCTGTGTGTGTGAGTCTGAGTGTGTATATGTGTGTTTGTGTGTGTGTATGTGTGTGTGTGTGTTAGTTTTTGGGCAGAGGCCCCAAAAACTAATGCACAAGTTTAGAATATTCATCATGGACAAGTTGCGTCCTCAGTTGTCCTTCGTTTGTCCCATTGCACAGTGGTGCAAACTACGCTCAAATGCCAATCATGGCAGAAGAGGATAGCAATAATACTAATTCAGCAAGTCAAGAATTAGTCAAAAAACGACGTCTTAAATCAAATTAATCAATTGACGCCGACGAGTGATTTATTTAACACTCGTAAATGGCGAGGCAGTTAAAAAGGGTATTCATAAACTCAGTGCTATAGTTGTTTGATCCATCCGATTCTGACAACAAATATATATATCTATATATATCAATATATCTATATTTCGTAGCTTATTTAAATTTAATTTTTAATTTAATGTCATTTATTTTTGTATTTCTTTTGTGTCGAGTGGCTTTAGTTGGCGTTATATATAAATAAATAAATAGGAATCATTATTCCTATTATAGAAATTAGAAGTTGTCGAGCGATCTCAACATATTCACACACACACACACACACACACACACAAGATAACTGTTTACTGTTTGCATATCTATTGGACTCTGTGATTTAGTTTTGTGGACACTGTGCACATGTTTTGTAGTTTTAGTGTTTGCGTTGTGATAGTTATGCTGCCCATAAATTAGTGAAAGCACACACATATATAGATATATGTATATGTATATGTATATATGTAAATATATTTATGGCTATGTAGCGGCTGCGACACAGTTCGAAAGGATTAAATTCTGTTTATGTAATTAAGTTGAAATTTATAATCAAGGCAGTACTTTTGGGGCTGGGGTTGGGGTTGGTTGTGGGGTTGCTGGCTATCTGTTATTTGCTATTCGTACATAAGAGTATAACCCTCTCTGTCCATACTCACACACACACACACACACACACACACACACACACAGAGACACACACATGCACAAGCACGTTTGTTGTCTTATGCAAACTAGTTTTTAAGTTCTGCGACCGCACAAGCAAAATGCCTTTGCACACAAAAACACACACACAAACACACACACTTGTATAGCTGGGCAATGGACAGCAGCAGCAGCAGCAGCAGCAGCATTCTGTTTGTTGAGCCGGGCAAAAGAGGGCGGGGGCGGGTTGAATGGGGGAGCGTGAGAGCGAAAGTTTTTGATTGCGTGGCATTCGCACGGTTCGTCGCATTTGGCGTAGCATACTTTTGAGCGCCGCTGCGAAACTGAAAACTGAAAGCTGAAAACTGAAAAGTGGAAAGTGGAAAGCTGCATGTTTAATTTATAGCCACACTCGCACACACACACACACACGCTGATGTGTGCTTTTGTGTTTGTATTTGTGTTTGTATTCGTATAGTTTTTGCTGCAGACACAGTGACTTAGTTCCCATAGTCAAAAAAAAATTTGGGTTAAACTGATGCCTTTTAAATCGGCCAAATCCCCACAGCAAAAAACAACAACAACAACAACAAACTGTATAAAAAGAAAGCAAGCAAAAAATCGAACAAGAAGCAGCAACCAAAATGAAAACAATCGCATCCAAAATCACGTTAAAAACAAGAAGAAGACGCTGAAGAAGAAGCAGCAGCAGCAGCAGCAGCAGAATGACAAGCGTATAAGGCGACATTAGCATTAGTACACCAGCCCCATCCACCGTCCCCCAACCCTTAAAAGGGTTGTCTGTTACTGTCCTGTCTGCCTGCCCGTCTGTCTGTCCAGCTGTCTGTCTGTCCGCCTGTCCTGTATGTGTGTTGCTGCTTTGTGCCTTGACGGGCAGCAAGAGTTTTACAAAAGAAATTCATTTGATAAGAGGACGAACAGGACGACAGCTCGGACACAATTTCCTACTTAAAACAGCCAGAAACAACAACAGCAACATCTACATCAAGGGGTTGGAGGGCGAGGGGGAGGGGGGGGGAGGGGGGGGGTGTCATGGCAGAGACACACTCTGTCTGTTGTCAACTACATAACATTGAAATGAAAAGTTAAGGGAAGATTTTTCTCTCGATTTTTTAGCCCAATTCATTTTTTTTTCTCGCTCGCTTTTTTTCCCCTTGCATATATGCACATGCACGTATGAGCGGGGTGTGTGTGTGTGTGTGTGTGTGTGTGTGTGTTTGTTGGTCTGTGCGTATATAAATTTGGTTTTTATGTAATTTTTCATTTCGGCTGCCAGGCACCGTTGGCGCTGTTGGCGTCGACGCTGACATTGGCAGCGCTTTGGTCAGCTTCTAATTTTTTGTAGCATACTTTGGCGCGCAAAAGTAAAAGGCAAAGCGTTGGCCTGCGAGCAGGGGACGGTGGTGGGGGGGTGCTGTTGTGGGGGTGTTGCTATTCAGCGAGGGTTGATGACTGCGTTTGATTTGCTGTATTTGCTTGACCAGCGTGTGTGAGAATGTGTGTGTGGGTGTGTGGGAGGCAGAGAGGTAGGCAGTGTTATTATTATTGTTGTTGTTGTTATCTGTACCACATTTTATAATGTATATGCATATGCATGAACATGTGCGACTCTCTCTCTCTCTCTCTCTCTCTCTCTCTTGTGGATGTGTGTGTGAGTGTGTTGGTGTGCGCATTTTGGGCATGGGCAGCACTTTTGCTAGCTGTTTATTAATGTGCCCAAACAGCAAAATCTTCTGCTTAGTCCTCCTCATCCACCTCCATCTCCATCTCCTCTTTCTCTTTCTCCTCCTTCGCCTTCTTTTTCTTCTTCTTCTTGTGTGACAGCTGCGCTGAGTTCGAACATATTTTGGAAAGCAGGGAAAGGAAAGCTGCTTTGCTTTTTAATATGGTTCAATATGCAGGGGAAATGTAAGTTAAGTTTTCAATTTGTATGCCAATGAATAGAATATTGTATATAAATCTATATATATATATATATATATATATATATATATATATATATTCTATATATGCGTGATTCAAGTAGCAAACACATCTCACTTAAGCCGAGAATATCAGGAATACTTTCAGGCTTCGTCATTTTCATACACGGTCGATTTTTGAGTTTCAAAGTATTATTTAAATTATTTTCATAACAACAATTCGTGTTCAACATAAATCGTTGAAAATTGTCGTTGTGAAGGAAACTGAATTCTAACAGAAGTTGTGCGAGCCTTAAATAAGTTGTAATGAAAGGCTTACAACATTATATATTCATTGGAAGGCGCCGTCTTCACAATAGTGCTTTTTATTGCTAAATAAAATGTAAATCGATTTGTATCGATATTCGGATAACGATGAAAGTTATCAACAAAAATAAATAAACCTGACCTCTGTCTGATGTACGAGAACTTAGCCTCTGGACTCGACAGAGAGACAGACAGTTAGATGGACTCTGCGGTTGTCGTATATCATTTGAATGGGCTCAAAGAATAGAAATAAAGAATCGAATTTTACTACATCCAATTGAGCATCAATTGATCGATTATCGATTATTGTTTATAGCCAAGAGTTCTCTACTTGCTACTCTGCTCTGCCATAATTGTTCGAAGAGTCATGCATCTCAATACACTCACTAATCAACGTGCTCTGATCAGTCAGTAGTCTTAGTCTGTGCCCTCCAATCAGTCTGCTCTCAATCTATGCTCCCATTTTGGCACATCCTGTGATGCTGGTATCCTAAGTGTGCCTTAATCTATTAGTCCAAATAGTTTTCATTCAGCAACAACAACAACAGCAGCAGCAGCAGCAGCAGCAACAACAATCTGCAGCTTGATAAACTTTGCAACTTACACAACTCATTTCCGGTACTCTGATAAGCTCACGGCCCAAGCCCGAGCCCAAATGGCTGTCCTCCTCTGTGACTAGTTGCCCCCTTCCCCACTGCCACGGAGCAGTACCCCTTGCTTATGTGATGTGGACACCCTCACCTTATCGCGGTAATAACTGTAAGCATGTAAGCCTGGCCAAAGGGGGTGATTCTCTAATTTTCTTTACAGTTCTTTACTTGAACGCCGACGGCGACGCTAACGCTCACGTTGACGTTGACGCTGACGCTGACGTTGACGTCGATGTTGGTCACCGACTTCGCCGTCGACGTCGATGTAATTTCGTAACCCTTTTTTTTAGCAACGTTTTTCTTAAAGATTTTGCCCGCTTTTTGGACTTTGTTTTTTTTTTCTGTATTTTTTTATTTCTTTTTTTTATGTGCATTGTGCCGAAGATTTTGTATGTAATTTTGTGCGTTTGCTTTTGCTTCTTCTTCTTCTGCTTCACTCTTTTTTTTGTTTTTTTGTGCTGGTCAGCTTTTCTCGGGCAGCTCGGCAAGGGGGTGGGGCAAGGCTTGGCAGAGGGAGTTGAGCCAAAAAAAAAAAAAAATATGAAAGCCATGGCCAATTGTCCAAACGACACTGCATGTGTGTGTGTGTGTGTGTGTGTGTGTGTGTGTGTAGCATTTTCCATTTTGTTTCTTTTTTTCTGTTGTTGCTTCGCTTTTTTTTCGCAACCCATTCTTTTGCTTACCTAACAACAAATCCCCCTTCTCCCTAACCCCCACCCTCCATTCTCCCCCAGCACCCCCGTGCACCCCTTTTTAGAGCCCACACAGCATCCGCTTTTGTTACATTTTTCGTTCGCTTTTTATATACCCTGTAAAAAGTTGGCCAGGTGAGTTTGAACGCATTACTCACATGTAAAACATATATTATAAAATATTGTACTATGGAATGGAATGAAATGGAATAGAATGAAATGATATGGAATGAAATGGAATGGAATGGCATAAATCAGTATAGAATGAAATATTATATTATGTTGCGGAATCGAATTAAATTCTATTCCGAATGGAATGAGACAACAACACAATACAATGCTGCAGTAGAGCTTGCCATTAAACGAAAGTTTTATATATAAAAAAGACATATATTATAGCAATAGTGTTCATATATACCATATATATATATATATATATATATATGTATATATATATATTATCTATGCTGCCTTATTCAAATGCTGAGCAGCGTATTCTTTGGGTTGAGCATGCTCGGCATTCTTTTCGGGTTTCTTTCTTCTTTATTTTTTTGACATTGGCTTCAGGTGGTTGGGGTGCCAGCTCCCGGATGGAGTGCGGCGGTTGGGGCTGTTGCGCAGGCGAAAGGATTCGTGCGAAACAAAAAAGTCCAGAGTCCACAGCCCACAGTTGACCAGGCCAGCCTATGCAGCAGCCAGCAGTAAACCACCCACTTGCCACCTCTGCCCCCCCTCAAACTGGCACACGCCACGCACATTTGGCTGACTTTATCACGGGCAGCTGCTTGGACCAAGGACCAAAGGACCAAGGAGCATGCAGCAGTGAAAGCAGTGAAAGCAGCTCAACCCTCGTTGCTGCTGCTGCTGCTGCCTCGTGTCCAGCAGCTCGTTCGTTTTTTAGCATTTTCCATTTTCTTTTAATTCAGCATAGAGTTTGGCTCACCCTCACACACACACACACACACACACGCGCACATTCTTTTGTGCAAAAAAAAACATAAAGAAGAAGCAGAAGAGCAAAAGGAGCGGCAGGAGGAGTAGGAGGAGGAGTAGAAGGAGGAGGAGGCAGAAAAGTGAAAGCAAAATTGTAAATTGAGTTACGCATTCTGACAGTTTGCATTACGATCTCCTCTCTCTTTCTGACCCACACTGGCCGCTTGCTTGGTTGGTCGGTCACACATGCTGGTCATGTGTGCGTGTGTCTGTGTGCGTGTGTGTGTGTGTGTGTGTGTGTGTAGTGGCTGCTATCTATCGATCTACTTTTTACTCTTCATTGGCATTATTCCGGCTTCGTTTGCGTCTTCGTCTTTGTCGTCGTCTTCTTCTGCTTGCTCGTCGTCGTCTTCTTCTTGTTCGTCGTCATCTCAATTGAATTCGTTTTATTTCGTTTCGTTTGAATGAATTTCACTTGTGCCCCCCCCCTCTGCCACTGCACGCACTACTACTACTATATCAGCATATATCTGACAAACACACACACACACACACACACACATACTGAGAGAGCTTGGCGTGTCCGGCTCGTGTGTGTTGTTTGTTTTTTGTTTGAGTTTCGCTGCTGTTGCTTCTTCTTTTTATTTTTTATTTGATGAGTCCTTTTATTTTGGCCCGCCTCGCTTCAAAGGATTCGCATATTTAAACATATTAAATATCAAAGACATTTCTCTGACAACCAAATACACCCAACCACCCACCGTCCACTCCCCCTGCCCTTGCCATTTCCCCGACCATTTCCCCTTTCTGCTCATTTGCCATTTGGCATTTCTATTCTCATTTTCAATTTGATTTTGACATCATTTTCTTTTATTGATGATGCTGCTATTCGCCTTCCACCTCCACCTTCCCCTCCCCCACGGCATGCACATCTCCTCTCTTCAGGTTCCCCGTTTCTCTTTGCCTCTAATTTACAGCATTTGCACACTCTTCAATCTTTCAGTTGATTTCGCAATCTTTGATTTATTCCAGAGTATTTTTTGGCATCCCGTTCTCATCATTTTTATAGCTAAGCTCAAACTTTTCAACTGATATATTTCGTCTTCACCTACTTTCACTCCTCTTCTTGGTTCTTTTCATAACTTGATTTACTCCCTCAATTTCCATTCTTTCAGTTCCGTTTCCACTTTGAAAAACATTTTCAAATCCAGTTTCCACACTTGAATGCAGTATTCATCTAGGTAAACACATCTATATCGATTTCTTGTCAAACCATTGATCAGTGCTCTGTGTTAAAATGTTACCTTGCCTTTTGAATTTTTTCAAAGCATGATGAATGATTTATGGGATAACTGGAAGAAGAAGATCAGAAGATTGTAGAAAATGTCTTTTAAAAATACTTAAATACTTTGAAATCGAAGGTTTGAGGGTGCTTCGAACTTGGAATATATACATAGATACATAGATACATCATGTCTGCGTCAGGCAGTATTATTATTAATCGATAACATCGATAAGTGCAAGTCGATCAAATCACATAACTCCCACAATTTGAAAGCTATCCTCACCAATTTTGGGAGATAGATTGTTAGCAACATCCACCTAAGATGGGTTCGCAAATCTCTTGGCCAAGAGATGGACGAGCCAGGCACTAGCCAACCCACGTTGAGACCTCCCCCAAGTTGCTTGCCTCCTCTTATCAGCTGAAATTGTAGCTTAAAAAGTTATCCATTACAAATACTCGAAATTACTTTCAATTATTAACGGGATTTTTATGAAAGTTTTTATTTATTAAGGTAAGCTAAGATTTTGGTTAGTCAATTATAAATGTTATCATTGTATTTTACTGGTCTATTGTGCGAACCCTGCCCTCTCACCCGCCCACACCAAACTGCTCCAAGCACTCTGTGCCGAACCCCTGAAAAAAAAACTAAAATAAAATAAATGGATTTGTATTTTTGTTGAAAATTCAATTAAAATTGTTTAGCTTAGGCAAAGCACAAGAAAACAAAAAATGTACATAAAAATACATCAAATACAAATACATTATATACATACATACATACATACATACACACATACACACATACATATATATATATCAAATTGTATAATACAAAAACGAAGAGAAACAACCAAAACCTGAGCGAAAAAAAGGGAAAAAGCGAAAAAAAGAGTTACAGCAAATTGAACGTCGACTGCGACGCGGCGTCGCTGCAGCAGCGGTCATTTCAGACAACAGACAACATAACGAGATTCAAGCACACACACACACACATAGTGCTGTCCAGAAAAGCCACCCCTTAAATATATATATATAATATATATACATATATAGAGAAACACAGCAGAATCAAATAAAAAACACGCAACGAAAAGCATGTAAAAAACGTGGAAAAAAAAGGAGAAACGCAAAATTGAGAAAAAATAAAACCCGCTTAAATTAAGCCCACCAGCTGCCCACTGAGTGCCAGCAAACCACCCAGCCACCCAACTACCACCCACCCAGCAATCGAGCAATCCACCAACCACTGGACAACGCACGCACGAAGCAGCCAACGCAACGCACGAACGGGTTAAGGTCCAGAATCCCACACAACCCCGCACCTCACCTCACCCCCCCACACCCCATCCAACACCCATCCCATCACGAACCCAACCTGATGAGACAGAGCCAGCGTCCGGTGGTGGCTTGTAGCTGCTGGCTGCTGGCTGCTGGCTAATGGTGCTGGCCGAAATAGGAGGACACGAGGACAGGGCTCGGGTGACGGGTGGTG
The DNA here is from genome assembly GCA_035041595.1 of Drosophila basisetae. Lineage (NCBI taxonomy): Eukaryota > Metazoa > Arthropoda > Insecta > Diptera > Drosophilidae > Drosophila > Drosophila basisetae. The sequence goes on from JAWNLB010000174.1 coordinate 18,483,791, forward strand.
TTGCGTTTGATGGCTGCTGAGCTGCCCGCTGGCGCTTGCCAATTTAAAAAGCACAACAAAAGCAAAAAAAAAAAAGAGAAAGAGAAAAATAAAAACAGTATGACAAAAAAAATTATCACACGCCGAAGCGAGATTACTCTACGCGTGTGTGTGTGTGTGTGTGTGTATTGGTAAGCGAACTTGCGATTATGATCGATGCAACCAACCAATCGAACTTTTCTCTCTCTAAACACACACACACATACCAGAAAGTTGCAACCGACTTAATCGATCAGCGCTTGACAACTATTTGTTCGCACAAGTTGGCTAACATAACGGGTTCGGTTTCGAGTTCGGTTTTGGGTTCGTAAAGTGATTATTCGCTTCATGTTGTGTGGATAAAGAGATAATTAATAATTCGAATTGTTATTTAGACTGCGAGAATTTGAATTTGTAAAATGGCAAAGATTCAAAAAGAGTCAAATGTTGTTAGTGTTGTTGTCGATTAAAAACTCACACATGAATATTCGCAGTTGTATTTAATAAGTGTTGGTCAACTTCAAATGTACAGCTACTGCACAGCTAATATGCAGCATGGCCGTTGGCAGTGGCAGTGTATGAAACGGCAACGAAAACGTTGCGATTGCCAACGAAACGACCACGCAGCATAAATAAAATGCCAAGCTAAATAAAAAGCAAACACAACGCAACGCAACCCTTTTTGGCCAGCTTCCCCCTCACACCCAACTCCTGATCTCATCGTGCGCATCCTTGTCGTCCACCTAGAGAAAGAAATTCAAAATTATGGAGTCGCCATCGTCGCCTTTTTGTCGTTGCTTTGCCTGCCCGCCTGCCCCACTGCCTTCGTCGGTCTGTTCGTCTTTTCTTCTTCTTCTTCATCATCATCGCTTTGCACTTCGTGTCTGCGCCGGTCGCTCGGTTGGACGTTCGGTTAAACGTTCGGTTAGACGTTCGGTTAGATGTTCGGTTCGACGTTCGGTTGGTCGGTTGGCTCGTTGGTCAGTGCGTGCCCATTGAAATGCGTAAATGCGTCAGTGTGTGTATGTGCATGTGTGTGTATGCGTATGTGCTGCTATCTGCATCAGCATCGTCAATAACGCCTTGTTGTCCCATAAGTCGCACAGTGGGAGAAAAAAAACAAATGTTAAATGTGAAAAAGGATTGAGTACATTGAGTGATGGGGGCGTGGCATAGAATCAATTAACTATAACATTAACAGCCCTTTGGAACTAGTTTTGCAGCTGCGATTGCAGATGCAAATGTGACTTTTGTTTGTTTTTAACATGTGTGTATTGAAATTAACTGTTCCGCCCAACATCTCAACTCACTTACAAACTGACAGCTTGGCAGCCCACTGTCAGCGCCGAGGTGAAAGTGAAACCCAGTTAGAACGCTCTTGGCGCGAGAGCTGGACTACGAGATACCCTGTTAGTTTTTATCATTATTTATTAGATATATTATGTATATATATATATATATATATATATATATATATAAAGGCTCGCTTCGATTATCATGCTGTTCTCTTCTTACACATGAAGCCGCATATGTTTTCCTTTTGGGTGTTTCTTATCCGATCTTGATGATATTCATACAGTTTATCATTTATATGTCAAGGTATGTAAGATATAAATTGGAAACCTAAATCTTTAAAAATACGATTAAAATTATTGTTATCGGAAATCGATTTGTATCGCTATTCGCGTCACGGAATTAGTTATCGAAATAATTAAAACAAACTATGCTTATATAGTTAATGGGATCGGAGATTCCTCCTGCGGCGTGTTACATACGCTCTCCCAACTACATTGTACCATCTTGAACCATTTTGATTGGGTTCAGGGTATAACGAGCTGATACGTCGCCGGGGGACATCCTGGCACATCCAGGCACATCCTGTCCAACCGCCCAAATGATTGGTGGCACTGCGAACGTTGCATGAATCTCTCCGCTCGCACATTAAGCAATTCAATTGCCGCTTTCGCTTCGTTTCATTTCGTTTCGTTTCGGTTCGGTTCGGTTCGTTTCGGTTCGCTTTAGCTGCATATGTTATACCACACAACAACAATCTAACAATCTAACACCCCAAAACCATAACACCCATCATCCAAACTACCAGCCCAACCCAATCCACTCTGGCATCGACTTGAGTGTTCGTTAACACCCCTTCCCCCTTCTCCCTTCCCCCTTTGCCCCTTTCCCCTAGTCACTTTTTTAGCAGTAATCTAATTTGCTGATCGATTTGTATACCCCGAATCCATCTCTTAGGCCATTAGGTCTATCTATGTATTCTTGTCTGCTGTCGATCTAAGCATATAAGTTTGTCCGTCTGTTCGGGCGTCCATTAAGAAACTGGTCAAAAGCTTTCACAGTCTTAACTTATTGACCATAGTTTGACCTCCTGAAAAATATTGCATTGAAATTGAGAAGCACAGCTTAAGTTTCGAATTCGTGTAAAAATGCTGCCCAAAAATTGCCCGTTTTTAGGCGCACAGATTCCCGTAGAAAAAGATTTCTAAAATGGCATAATGCGTTCCTTTAGCATTCATATTCAAAATAATTCGAAGTAAGCTTTTCATTCTGTTGCTTCGCATTTCATCAAAGAAAATCAGCTTTATGCAGATTGAATGGAAATATTGCAAATTGTTTTATATAAAATATATAAATATCACAATAATTTATATGTAGATAAATATTAGGATCTTTATATTTATCTTTCCCAGCAGGACTGTTATCCAATGCAACTCAAATACTCAAAATATGTACGCAAAGCGGAAAGTTAGCAATTAAATTCATATAACTAAATATTAATCAAAATATTAAACTGTAAATGGTAAAGGAAGTAGTTGAGTAATATTAACGGAACTAATTAAGTGCTTTATGTAACAAAAACAGTTATTCTTTCTGCTGCCAAATATTCGTACTCGGTCGAAATTAATTTCCCTTCAGGCTTCGTTGGGGTAGCAACAAGAATTGATGCATACTTTTAGGAGCACTCGGGCGGCAACAAACCAGGCTCTACACCGGCCAAATCCTTACAGATCTTTGAATAACCTGGTGCGTTAGTATCACAATCACGAACTTTATCGAGCTGCACCCAAAAATGATGGGGTCATCTTGGCAGCACTTGCAAAATTTTACTTTCAGTTGAAGTCAAATTGGTTGAAATCGTAACATCCTCGTTTTCTCACAGACATTTTTGACACAGGACTCGTCAGAATCCGAAGAATAGCTGCGTTATGAGCAATTTTCTGTTCTTAAAAGTCCTTTTAATTGAGCTGTTTGAAGGACTTTCGCCATTTTTATGGTTTTAATCAAAAATTAATCGATACGCTGCGTAATATTCGTGTTCTCCAATAGTGGAAAGCTTTGAATGCCAATCGATAGATATATTTACTGCGATCCCTAAGGAAATGACTGAGTTATGTCTAAAAAAGACATGGGCTTTTCACAAAACAGCTCTAAATTGGACAGATCCTGACAGAGTTTCGAAGGACATGGTCGCTAGAGCCGCAAGGACGTGCTCTATCAAACTGCATTCACGGATTATGATGACATCGAAGATCCCAAACAATTGTTCAAATTTGAGTCGGATGGCGCGCTGATAAAAAAGAAGACCAAAAAAGTACTTTTAAATAAAATGCAATTTGGCTTTTTATGTTTTTGATGGATTTTTAGGCATTTTGTTGCATTTATTTCTCATGGTTGTTTGTCTGTTTTTTGTTTGATTTTTTTTTCATGCAACAGTTCTTTGCAGTTTTTCTTTTAGTTTTGTATTTTTGTGTTGTTGTGTTTTGTTTTGTTTTGCTTTGCTTTAATTTGTATTTTTCGTTTTTGTTTTTATATTTTTTTATTTTTATATGTTTTTAATGTTTCTATCAAAATTACAAAAATTCCATTTGAATCGGAATATAAGGTATATATGTATGTATATATATTAAATGTCTTGGAAAAAAATTGTATCAAATGGCAACATTGTTCACTATATAATAGACCTGCAAAAAATTTCATGTATTTTTCATTTGTTTACATTTATTTTCGTTTTTTGTTTTTTGTTGTTGTTTATTTTATTTAGTTGTAGTAGTTGTAGTTGGTTTTTCTTGATCATTTCTGTTTATTTTTTGTAAATTTGTAGTCATGCATATATATTTATTATTATTCCTTTTCGCTTTGTTAATATTACATAGTTAGATATATATATTCATAATGAAATTTTGTTTTTGTTTTCTTGAAGTCTCTTCTTTGTTGTCTGTGGCTGCTTTTTCATTGCTTTTCTGTTCTGGTTGCTTGTTTGAAATATTTTAGTATTTTTGTAGTATTTTGTGTGTTGTTCTCTTAGATTATTGCAATTATTTGATTTACTCGAGGTTTACACATATCAAAAAAAAAAAAAAAAAATACAAAAATCAAAGCGTAAAACAAGTTTCACAAATTCCAAATAAAAAAATTTCTTTTCTTTTCTTTTCTTTTTTTGTTGTTTTGTTTTTCCTTTTCGTTTTGTTTGACTCATAAAAATCCGCTTAGTTAGCACATACTTAAAGTATTTTCGAAATTTAGTTTAGTACGTTCGTTCATTTCTTTTGTTTTGTTTTGTTTTGTTCAATATTATGCTATAAATGTTGTTTTGATTGAATTATTTAACTTATGCTAATTTCATTAAATTTAGTACATTGATTTAGCATTTTGCAAGTTTTTTTGTTTGATTTTTTTTTTTAGTTTTTTTTTCGTTTTATTTTTGTTACGCCAGCGCCTATGGCACATTTCTTATCAAGCATAGCATTTAAATTTTAACTTGTTAATTTATTTTGTTGTTTTTTTTCGAGTTCCTACATAATAGGTTAGGTAGGTTACTACCTCCTATATAATAATAGTATCTAAAAAATAGCTTCATGTATTTTATATAAATTCAATATTTGTTTTTTATGCAAGCATTAAAAATTGGCATTTCCTTTAGTTCAAATTTGTGTATGCATACACAGACACATACACATACACATATACACATGCACTGTTACATTTAGTAGGAGTAAAAACAATAACTCTACACACACACATACTATTGCCTATATATATATATATATATACATATATAGCATAAATAACTTTTAGTTCGTTTTCAAATTCCATTTGCAATCAAAGAGCAAACCATATCAAATCGAATAGTATATTAATAATATTTGCAAATAAAATGTCTCTTCGATTTCAGTATTCGAGAGATAACTGTGCAAAAGTTTCGGGAACTGGTTCGGCTTGGTTTTAACGGAATACAAGTGTATTGTTTTTAAAGCAAATTTGAAAAACGGCTAACAAAATTCTATAAAATATTAATATGAGTGGTCATATGGAAGAGTAGCTAAAGTTCACATTTCAGTTTCACAATAGAAGCGATCAAATTACTAACGCTAAATGCAAATATATTTTAAAACTTCAATTTCATATGACCAGAGATATATAAACAAAATACATAGACATATATATATAAGACATACATATACAACATAGTTGACATGTTAACAAACATATTGTTGACATATAGTGTAATAATATAGGTGTAATCAGCTTGATCTATGGCGTGCGTGAGAAAAAAAAACAAAAAACAAATAACAAAAAAAAAACGATGGCAAACGAGAGTTACAAATTATAGTTACTTGATACAGCTACTCGTTACAATTACACTCGTTAGAGTTACAGTTACGGTTAAACTTCGATTTTGGTTCTGTTTCTGTTTGTCTATTGTGATTTTTGCTGGACATGAAGAACCGTTAGGAACGCCTGCTAAATATGCCAATACAAAGCGATATACAAAATCGAGGTCGATAACAAAAATATCAAAGCTATCGATACACATAGAGCGCAATGCAATTAGTAAATGTCTTCGATTTTGGATTTTTAGTTTAACATATTTATGTATGTATGTTATATATATATATATATATATATATAAATATATATATACATATAGTTTATTGGCTACTGCCTCTATCCAGATTTGCAGTAAGTACAATTCCAAAACATTTAGGCAGCGATATATCTACGCATAGATATATATATATATATTTATATATATTATTCGAAAGCGAAAGCAATTTAAATGACATACTCTATAAACTATAAAGTATAACCGACTTAATATATATATATATATATATATATGTATACATATATATAGAAATATATGTATATGTATATGCACTTAGTTTGTATAGTTGTATAAGACTTATAATACGTATATATTTATATATTTATTTATATATATAATTATGTATGCATTAATTGATTAATAATTGTATAAGGCTTGCTTGCAACGTAGTTCTTCTTCTTCTTGTTCTTCTTGTTCTATATATTCCATTGTTTTTTCCCTGGCGCATTTCATGCGCTGCATTAAAAAAAAAAATTAAAAAATTGTTAGCTACAATAAAAAAAAGTATAGTTATATAAACAAATTGTTGCAAATTATAAACAAATCTAGTTAATAAAAAAATTGAATTTTATATAGTAGGCATATATAAATATATATACATATACGCATATGTATATATAAATGTATATATTTATATAGATATAAACATAAAATTGTGGCTCGTTTTTTACAATCTAGCAAGTCGCTTAAGATATATGCATAGGCTTTGAATTTTTCAAATTTGATTTTGCAAATAATTAATTTGAATTATTAAAACTATTCGAAATGTGTGCGGCATATAATTATCATTAATCATTAATCAGACGAATTATGCGAAATGTGTGTATAAAATGAACTAAAACTAAATTAAAAATGAATAGCAAAAATAAAATGAGCAAAAACATACACACATATTTATATATATATATATATAGTTAATTTAAAACATTTTGATTTTGCTGGCAGATCATATTTTGTTTGAAAATCGCTCACTAATTATATAGTAGACGATCAGATGAGATCTGATCAGATCAGATTACACTATGCTACAGTACGCAGTGTGTCTATGTCTATGTCTATATGCATAGATACAGCTAAACATTTGAATAGTTACACTTTAATTTTCTTTTCTTGCAATCATCTGCTCACAATTTGTTGCCACAAACATCATTTGATCAGTTTACCTGCCACTGCTAAACATATATGTATATATATATATATTAATTAATCGTGTTTATTTTGAACAACGTTTTTTAATATAATGAGATAAATATATCGATAAATAAATTGAAGCAATCAATTTATGTTCTTAGCCAGTTAAAATGATATTTGCAGCAACAAATTGTGAGCATGTTGCAAGAACTAATTCAATGCACATTTGCCGCACCTAATCAAAAAAAAAAATAGCAAAACAAAACTTGAACTGAATATAATACTTGAGAAGTTGGCGTTGGTTTTCTTTCTATTTTCTGCTTTATGTTTTTCTTTCTTTCTTTTTACTACAATTTTAGCCTTTAGTTTTTTTACCCTATTTTTGTTGCTCTTCGATAGGAATTTCTTTCTATATTTGCTTTTTGCACTTAAGTTTAGACATGTTGAAAATGTTTGCTTGTTGCTTGTTGTTTGTTGTTTGTTGCTTGCTGCTGCTGAATTCCACAGATCCAGTTGAGTGCGAGAGAGAGATAATTAGAGCGTAGCATCTGGTCAGGAGAGAAAGAGAGAGAGAAAGAGAGAGAGAGAGAGAGAGAGAGAAATTAGAGCTGAGATTTAGGTGCAGATGATTGATTGCTACCAAAGACTATCTCTGTGTATCGCTGGACAGTCTTTGGTTCTACTCACTGCCGCTGACTCTGGAGGGGATTAGACACGATGCGTTAGATGTGTGGAATCGCTGCGTTTTGGCGGCGGCGGCGGTGGGCGTTTTTTGCGCAGCGCCGCTGTTGCATCCGCCAGAGATGTGGGCGGCGGCACAGCTGGAGCAACTGCATCCACCAACGCAACGCCTGTTGCTCCAGTTGCTGCAATTGGAATTGGAATTGGAATTGTGGTTGCTATTCCCGCTCCCATTGCCATTCCCATTCCCGTTACAGTTGCAATGGCGGCACCATTGCTCTGGGCATGCACATTCTCATAGAGGGCATACTCGTTGTGGGCATACTCGTAGTGCTCCTGCACCCAGTGACTGACATTGGCCGTCTCCCGGTAGTAGTGCGATGAGTTGGCGCCCGAGTTGAGATTGTGGGCAGCGAGCAGATCCTCATTGTTAAAGTCACGAAAGCCGAGCACCTCGTGCGGCGTTGTTGCCGGCTCCAGTTTGCACTTCTGGGCGACTTGCCACTTCTTGCGCATCACCCGCTGCAGATCCTTGAGGAAGTCGCGTGGCGGATTCGATGCGGACTCCTGCAGACGTTTCGGGGACGTGTTGGCCATGTTCACATCGCTGCCATTCGACAGACGCGACAAATCGCTGCGTGGCGGCAACAGTGGCCCCGGCGAGTAAATCGGCTGTTGTCCCTGTGAGTGATAGACAACGCCGACGGCGCCGCTGAGCGTTGTGCTTGGCGAGCGTTGCGGCAACTGCGGCTCCGGCGAGCACATTTTGCGACGCAACAGCACCGGTGAATCGGCAAAGGAAACCTTCTTTTGCACCGGCGCCGGTGGCGGCGCAGCACCAGCAGCCGAAGCAATTGTGACACCAGCACCCACCATGGATGCAGTTGGTCCCACATAGTCGGGTGGCGCCTTATAGGGTGGTGCTGCTTTCAACGTTTGCTTCACGGCCGGTTTTATGGGCTTGGCGGGCACAGCGGGCGGCAGTGTGCCATTACTATTGGGCATGCTCAAACCCACACCCACACCAAGGCCCACACCCAGGCCCATTCCCATGGCCATGCCCATAGACATGGGCGTCGGCGTTAGCGGCGTGGTTGCCTCCGCATAGACCTCTTCGGGTGGCGGCGGCGGCGGCAGCGAGGCCAGCGACAACTGCGATCCATACACATCCTGCTCATCCGCATGCAGGGCCAACGGCAACGGCGGCGGCGGCGGTGGCAGCGAATCCAGCGACAATGTGGATGAGCACATCAGCTCCACGTCGCTCAGACAACCCATCTGGATTTGAGCTGCTGCTGCTGCTGCTGCTGCTGCTGCTCCTGCTGCTGTTGCTGGCTTGGCACAAATAATGCTCGGCGTGGGCGTTGGCGTTGAGTTGCTGGACGATGATGAGTTGCCACCGTTGCCATTGTTACCATTGCCAGCATCTGTGGCCACAACGAGTTCGCGCTGCTTGACGGGCACAACTTGGGGTCGACGCTTGAGGGTGCCACCATTGCTGCCGTTGCTCTCCTGCGACTTGCGGCGACTGTGGCGACGCGTCAACGTCCCACTGCGCTCCGGCGAACCAGCGCCAGCTGCTGACGAGTCAGCTGCGCTATGCGGCGAGATTGTGGTGCCAACGGCACCCGTCGTTATCTCACCCACCTCCTTCAGTTGGCGCGTCATTGTCGTCAGCGGCAGATTGGGTTTCATGGAGGGTTTGCGTTTGATGGTGCCGGTGGTGAACTCCGAATCGAAGGCATTGTTCTCATCGGAGAGGCAGCCACTGGAACTGGAGCTGGAGGCGCGCGAGATGCGACCACTGCTCGAATTGGACATGCTGCTAACGGCCGATGAGACGCTGCCGCATTGCGATGGCACCGCCGACGAGATGCTGCTAATCGATTCGCTGCGCATCGAGGAGGCAAAGGTGCCACTGCCGTTGCTACCGCTACCGCTGCCAATGCCACTCCCGTTACCGTTGCCACCGACTCCACCCGGTGTCCCATTGCTGCCGCCAGTGGAGCAGAGCTCCTCGATGAGTAGCTTGTGATTGTGCCACAATTGTTTGCCGTATTTACAAATGCGTACCGCAGTCAGCCAACGATCCAAGCTGGCCCCATCTTCGGCGCAGAGCATCTTCAGACTGCGACACGATTTGCCCAGCGACGAGTCGCCGGCAGCCTTGAATCCAAATGTATAATCCGTTGGCGATTTACACTTTTTGCGCCAGCCAATGCCGGTGTAGACGTTGTGGCCGCTGAACAGAGTCAGACAGACCAAGTCTCTGGCGTTCTTCGTCTTCTCCTTGGGGAAGTAGTAGAGGCCGGAGGGGCGCAACACGAAATGGTGTCGCTTCCATGCCTTCTTCGGGTCCGTTTTCACATAAAGCGGCCCCTCCAACTGCAGCTGGAGCTGGGCGTGCGGCAGCTCAAAGAACTCCTCGAGCAGCATGTGGCGCGTCTGCTCGTCATGCTGGCAGCCCGGCGCCATCTGTGGTCCGGGCAAATAGTGTTCGGGTCGGGCGAATAGCGATACCTTGTCCGTGCGCTGCTGGAAGAGCACACGATTGCCGGCATCCGAGTTCCACGTCATCAGATTATCCACAAGCAGCTCGTGATCCTCAAACAGACGCTCTAAAAATACACACACACAATATGAGTATATACGATATATATATAGATATATAGATAAGTAAATTTGGATAATTCACAAGCCCAGACTTACCCATGTGCAGATCGGCCAAATGCTCGATTAGTGACCACGTCGGCTGCATCTGGACATGATTCTTGTCGGCGAGCAGTCGGGTGACATGGCCACAGACCATACGCTCGTCCACCAGCAGCGACTTGGATGCTCCATCCGCTGTGAAGGCCTTGACAAAGAGTCGCCGGATCGAGGCCGATTCCAGTTTGTGCAGCGCCAGCTGAATCTTGGCTGCCTTCGAGGAGGCCAAAATTGGCTGCTGTTGCTGCTGATGCTGCTGATGTTGCAACTTTTGTTGTTGCAGCTGCTGGTGCTGCTGCTGCTGTTGTTGTTGCTGCAGTTGTTGCTGCTGCTGCTGGAGTGAAGTGTTTGAGGAGGCAGAGGATTCGCTGGAGAGCAGCGAGACAGTGTCACTGAATGCCGAATCATTGTCGGGGGATTCGGTGCGGGGTTCGCGTTGCGTCACCACGCCCAGCGTGATGCCCATGCCCATGCCCATGAGTAGTGTGGCATTGCCGCCACCAACCGTTTGTGGCACCATGCCGGGGCCAAGTGCCGCATTCGTTGGGGTCATCATCAGCATCAGACCGTTACCATTGCCATTGCCATTGCCATTGCCATTCCCACTGCCATTGCCATTCTCGGATATGCCCGATGAGGAGGTCGAGTTGGTCGAGGTGCTCACATCACCCGATATGCTGCTATTTGTGCGTGAATGTGTCCGTGACGATGCCGCCGATATGGAGGCCAAGGCGGGCGGCGGCGGCGGCGGTGGTAGCGGCGACAATGCTGCACCCACTAAAATACCAGCTGGCGGCGGCGGCGGTGCTGCATTAGCTGCTGCAGCAGCATTGCCGGGAAGAAAGCTCGCCTCGCCATAGGAGATCTGCGCCTCGAGCAAGCTCAGCTCGCCGAGAATCAGATCTAGCTCGGACTCCTGTGTATCCTCCAGATTGGCCATCGAGATGCGATACGAGGCCTTTTGCTGTTGCGTTGCTCCAACTTCCGGCGTCGTCGTCGTTGTCCGTTGTTCGCTGTGCTTGCGCAATTTGACGGCGCCAGCGCCGCTCAAATGTTCACCCAAGCCCAGCAATTTGTGCTGCGGACTACTCCCAGCGGCAACAGTTGCTACTGCCACCGATCCTTCGCCGGCAGCTAGGCCAACGATGATCCCCTCCTGGCTGGCTGGCTGATTAATCTGATTAGGCGACAACAAACAGATTGACAGATTAGCAACAGCAATCAATTTATGAATATGATGAATCATTTTCAAAAAGTACTTCAAATTCAATTGGAATTTATTATGAAAGAGTTTTGAAAACGATTTGAGCCTGAGATATGATACAATATGAATCAATAATAAGACCTACTGGCAAGTGTAATCGATTTGACAACATAATCAAAATTCATACACAAAAACAAGTTGGGAGTTGCTACTCCCAAGTTTAACTCGACTACGAGATACCCTACGTCGTTTCAAGAGAACGAAATCTGTATTTGTTATGAGATCTTAATGCGTTGTTTTTACAATTGATCAATAATATTCCTGTCAATAAACTTGATTTTCGAGAAAATAAGTTTATACAAAAATTTATCGCTAATAGCGCTAATCGTCTCTGCAAGAAATATATTTATATACAAATTAAACTAATTATTATACACCTGTGTTTGGGTGAAGAGAACAATTTCTAGAAACTGCCAGGGAGATTGATATCTTACTCATACATAGAGAGTTATAATTAGTATCGAGTGTGTATATTGAATAATTGTTGCTTGCAATGAATAAAAGCAGAGTTGATCGCTGACTGGCATCTGGCATCTGTCAGGCATATGAGATATGAGATATGGTATATGGTATATACAGTGTCTCACAGCTCATTAGGTCCAGTGTCTAGCAGAAAATTTAATTGCCTGCCATAAACTAATTATCCAATATTTTTCAAAGATTCCAAAGACCGATATATTAACCGCCATAATGAATATATGATCCCAATAAACTGGGGTTTCCCCACCTGCTAGGTCGGGTTATGTAAAAAAGTAGACACTGTATATATATATATATATATATATATATATATGCGATATGCCATATGTGATACATAATACGTACTCTCTCTTTCTCTCTTTCTATCTCTCTCTCTATCCCTCTCTCTATCCCTCTCTCTATCCCTCTCTCTATCCCTCTCTCTATCTCTCTCTCTATCTCTCTCTCTATCTCTCTCTCTCTATCTCTCTCTCTCTATCTCTCTCTCTATCTCTCTCTCTCTATCTCTCTCTCTATCTCTCTCTCTATCTCTCTCTCTATCTCTCTCTATCTCTCTCTCTCTCTATCTCTCTCTCTATCTCTCTCGCTCTATCTCTCTCTCTATCTCTCTCTCTATCTCTCTCTCTATCTCTCTCTCTATCTCTCTCTCTATCTCTCTCTCTATCTCTCTCTCTATCTCTCTCTCCATCTCTCTCTCTCTATCTCTCTCTCTATCTCTCTCTCTATCTCTCCATCTCTCTCTCTCTATCTCTCTGTTTATGTAGATCTCTCTCCACACATACCCCGACGCCGCCCTTAATCCATCTGCCTAATCAGCGTACGATATTTTGGTACGTGCTCAAGTCTCGATCACAGCTAAATCAACTGCAGCAGCTGCATTTAACTCGAGCTGCCAGCTACACAAAAAATAATAATAATAACAACAATAAACAAAAACACGTTACACATTTCCGTTTGAGCAGCAGCAGCACACCACACCAGCAACATATCTATATCTATATATACCTCTATATATCTGTGAATACGTCTGGTCTGGCATAAAATAATAATCAAAGCTTAAGCCGCTGCAGCACCCCCCCTCACCCCTTTCCGCTCCACGTCCCCATCTCTTTGGTTGATTGGCACTATTCCAGCTGCAGCTGATTGTTGGTTGAGCTCTTTTTATCGCCTCAACGTTTGTCGCTTAAAGTCTTAAAGCAGTTGTTGTCAGAGTTGGCAATGCTGCCAAGCAATAAGTCACGTACAACACACACTCTGGCAACTGGCCACAGTAACAGCGAAAGAGAACGAGAGAGAGACAGAGGCAAGAGAACTAGAGAGAGGAAGTTGGCAAGAGCAAAAGGAGGCCACAAATCAAAACAAAAGCAAAAACAAATTTTCATCTTGGACACGTCGACGCTTAGCCTTTTTTGTAAAATTTGAATTCGCAGCTTGATATAGTATAATATTATTAAGCATAAACTTAAGCGAACTTAAACAAACTTAAGCAAATTCGTAATTGAATTTTTGCTCATCTTCCATCTATTTATTGCCTTCAGCAAAATGTTGGATAAATGTCAAGTTTCATCAAGTTAGAATAGATATATATTTAATACTTTAGAGGTCGAAGAGGAATTCTTCAATGCGTTGCAAACTTGCAAAAAGAACTGAAATACCCATTATCTAACTAGTGTGTAACAAGGGTATCCACAATAGTACAGAACACACACACACACAACACACACACAGATTTGTTGAGACTTCACACTTTCCAGCTGATGGAAGAAGAAGAACAACACTATTGTAATAATATTTATTCAGTTGTTACACTTAATATCTCACAAATTAAAGCGCACTTCAGTCACTCTCAGCGAGTGAGTCACATTTGAGGAGAGCTCGCAATCAGATCACAGGTTGATGAATGAAGATGAATGAACTGTAAAGTGGAATGTGGGCAAATATAAACTATACAAAAAGAAAGAAAATACCAATTAACAAAGTCTATCACGGCGAGATATATATAAATGAAATGAAATATAAATAAATCTATATACTGTGTACTTAAAACAGTTGCCAGACTGTGCCAAAGAAGGAGTAGCCACACACACATACACAAACATCATCCTTGAACTCGTCTCGCCCCGCAGCATCAGCAGCAGCACTGCTCACTCTGTAGTTGTGCTTCTTCTTCCACCCCATTCCAAGGCATTTGAACTGCTTGCTGCATGATGTTAACTGCTTGCTCACACTTATGCAGACTAAGCCACACAACACACACACACACACACAAGGGCAAAGAGCCAACGTTTGTTGTTTTCTGATTTACTGCTTGACGTGTTCATTTTGAGCTATATATATGTATATATATATGTGTGTGTGTGTGACTCTAACTGACGGCTAATAGCCTGCTTCAACTGCAACTTCAACTTGGCGGCTTTTTAATGCTTGAGTGAGTCATCACAATGATTTTTTTGTTAGTTTTTAGAGGGTTAGCGGTAATTGCCAGTTGCCAACACATGACATTGACTAAATGACTGAATGACTGACGAAATGACTGACCGCACTCTATTTCTCCCTTTTACGTCATCTATTTAGAGATTTAAGCTTCTTCATACTTTTGCACTACTTCACAGTGTTGCATAACAAGAAAGAATGTTTAACTTGGACATGCTGCAGATAAGATGCTCTTGCAGACCGTAGTCAAATGGCTGCCATCAAAAGTTTACCATAGATTGTAAAACTTTATGGAACCTGTATGATATAGTAGTCCGATGTTGATAATTTGTTATCCAAATTTTTACAAGATGTATGCATTTCTCTTAACTTTTCTGAAGACTGTATAAATTTCAACAAATCGGAAAATGACCCACTTACATATACTCGTAAGTTATAATTAAATTGCAAGGAACTCACTTGTGATTAGTGGAGTAAGTAAATATAAATGAATGTTTGACCTAAGGTTTGTTGAGGTACAAACAAATAAAATAGGCAAATTAAATGAGGTATAAGCATTCTTTTCAATTTATGCCTTGGTTAACAACATGACATAAGTGACCCATTTCCTGGAATAGCCGGATTAGTTGGCATAACTAGGGATTGGCTTAAAAAGGGTATAATGCAGTTAGGCTTGAGTATGTAACAGACAGAAGATAGACAGCAAGAAGAAACGAAATGATCAAGCCGTCTGTCCGTCTGTCTGTCTAAGTGTATCAACCAATCAAATCAAGTATATTGCACATTACCGATAATTGCCTTCATTACGCAAATATATCGATACAAATCGCTTTCCGGTAGCAAAAAACAAGTCGCAATTTTATATAAGTGCAGCTTATCAATTGACACATAATATATCTGTACAGGAAACACTCAAATTATTGTCTCAACATATATTTATATCTTTGATATCTGTGTTCTGTGTTTTTTTAATAGGGTATCTCCTGGTAAAGCTCTCTCTGGGACTGAAGTTATCCTCTTGTATAGGTTTATGACAGAGCTTTTAAGCATGACCTCGACAAGCACGTTGCACGTTGCATGTTCTATGTTCATCACATTTGTCATGGTTTGAGTGGGCAACCCTCCCCAAGCGACCAACAAGTGACCTTAAAAATTGACTGGACGAAGGGGGCCAAAAGCGACGGAGGAATGGGGCCAAGTTAAGTTAATTTGAGTGACAGGTGTTTTACATTTAGCTAATTGAAAGCAACGTTTGCAATTGTAATTACTTTTACTCGGAATATAAAATAATAATCATACTAAAACTAAGTAAAAGCTCTCTCTCTCTCTCACACACTCTGTCACGCTCTATCTTTCTCTCATTAAGTAAACACTAATAAAAATAACAAACACTTAAGCTAAACTAGCGTGCCAAAGCCAAAGTCCAATGACGTCATGGCTGGGACGGGGTGAGGTGGGAGGATGAGTGAGTGGTGGAGAGAGAGCACACACACACCTGGCAAACTGCTCACTTCCTCTGCATACATAATAATAATAAAGCATATAGCAAATATTTTCATGTTTGTCGACATTTACAGCAACTTCCGCAGACAATTAATAAAAATGGCGAAAATAACAAAAACAAAAAACAACAACAACAAAAAGCATAGAAACAATAAAACCAAAAATATGGGAATGGGACAAGTGCGTGCAAAGCACCTGACCAAAAACAAAAAAACAAGCAAAATATAAATATTAATACACAAAAACATATATTTGAATAGAAAATTAGAAAAGAAAACAGCATGAAAAATGTTCAGCTCGATGCCAATGCCAAAGTTTTAATGCACTTCCTTGACTAATCTATATATATTTAAAAAAAAAATAGGTTAGGTTAAAAGAAAAGACTCCCCATTGACCGAGTTGGGCAAGGCTTGGACTTTATCACGTTTGCGGCAGCGTGTTGCAGTCTCAAATGGATTAGATGAACGTGGCTAGTTTCCCAGTTCGGATATATCGGAGAGTTTCGATATGTCTATTCGATATGTCGGAGATAAGGAATCGGAATCGCATTGAAATCAAAATTTTTTAAAAACCTCAATACCGGAACCAAAATGTTATAGGGGAACATCATTATATATCTATCCTGCACCGATATTTTTGTATACTTTACGTATCAGAACCGGAACCGCAAGCGGAACCTAAATTCGTTTCGGTTCGACACCTTGGTGCCCCCTTGGGGAAACACACACAATTGGTATACCCATTGGTAGAGAGGTAGGGTATGCATGAATACATTAATTTGTAGCATTTGATGGCAGCACCAACTCACCTTATAAAGCAATTCCCAAGCGATTTTCATTTGTTTTTTATTTGCATAAATTTTGTTTTTGGTATTGTCGTTGTTGGCTTCTTGCGAATTTTGTCGCTCGTAAAACGAATCTATTCAAATTTCCAACTTCCAAATGGTTATGTGAGCATGGAAGGGGGAAGAGGAGCTGCGGGATGTGGGGGGCAGAGATATACCATGCTACTGGTTCGTTAAGCAGCTTCATTGACAACCAGACCAAGTGCGACGAAAGAAACTCAATAGCCAAGAAACCCAAGTAAAAAAAAACAACAGCACTAAAAAAATAACTACAAATCTCAATGCAAACCATGCAATATAAATATTTCAATGTCGTGAAAAATAAAACATAAAACACTCACACAACACACAACAACTGGAAATTAACGAAATTCAATATCAATTACATTTCAAACATGTATCAAATTTCATATAATAGACAGAATTGAAAACAAAAAGACATTGAACCTCTTTTTATGAACCTTCGGTTTTAATTACGTATTTTGAAAACCATAAGGAGATATTATAAATGGAAAAAATCAAAATCAAGAGAATTGCGAAATTCTCATTTCAGCTCAAAACTTGTAGAGCGTATATATAAGGAGATATATCCAATATCCAATATGCATTATATATATATATATATATATATATATATATATATATATATATATATATTCTTGATCAGCTTCTTTCTCAGGTGTTCTTATAGATATCTTGCAAAACGCATTTGTGGCAAATGTATTGAGCTATTTTTCAATTCAAATAAATAATAATTAGTCACATTTGAAGGCAGCATTCGTGGGTTTTATTTATGAAATCGACAAAACTAAGCCAAACTTGTCTGAAAACCTTCTGAACCCCCAGCTGAAATTGATGATTGATGCTTGATGTCGCTGATGTGCAAGTCCAGTAATATCGATTATATATGTTTAGTTTGGTGACTTCTTGCTCTAAATTTGATTCAACAATGATACGAGTATATGTGATTTTATCGAGTGTTATCAATTCCGATCGATTTCACAACACTCACCGATTTTTAGGGATGGAATAGATATTTCAAGCTTAAAGTCTCTCAACATACAATTGCAATTTCTTGGTTGTAATAAAAACTCTGCTTATTTCGAATCATTCGATTCGATTTCGATGACAGCTGCACAATTTTTATGTATGTAGATTTAGTGTCTCTTTCATCTGCTTCTTCCCACCCCAAAAGTGAAGCGTGATCAAACAAACGAACATGCAACAACTACAACTACAGCTACAACAGCAATAAAACTGTTGAATTGCAGGCGCAACAACACTCGAAAAGTGAATGGACAAACAACAAGAAAACGCATTAAAGGCAACACGCGACGATCAAAAAAAAAACCGACCCTTAAGAACAGTGAAGAAGAAGAAAACATCTGTCGTCGCCTGCAAGAAGAAGAAGAAGAAGAAAGAAAATTAAATCTGCAGCGCAATCTTTTTTTCTCTCTTGTATAGCTGGAGAGGGTTTGGGTTTGGTTTCTCGCTGAGGGGCTGTTTTGCTACACTAAAGAGTATTTGTAAAGATCACTTTAATTTATCGTTAAATTTGCGACGCACTGAAGGACACATAATCATACACTATGTCTTCATGTCTTGACTCAAGGTCATAATTTCATAATTTTACTTTTGTAATTAAAACTGGTTAATTTGTTTGTTTTTTTCCTTTTTTTAAGATGAAATGATACCATAATAAAGTGGAGTTTTTTGCATTTTTTCCCTCTGTGAAAACAAGATCTCAAGATGACAAGATATATGTATATATATATATATTTTAGACCTGATCTTTAAACTTGGCACTTATGCGTCTTTTAGGTTAAAGCAGTCCATAGATAGAAGATTGGCAGGATTGGCCCACTAAATGCATAGAGTTACCATGTGAACAATCAGTCAAAACATGACTTTAGGTTAGGGTTCGATACAGGCGTAGACATACATTTTCACGCTATTCTGATAAAATATAGCTAGACAAATGTGCAATAATCCATTCACAGCCAGAGTTCACAGATACCAGTTATCACCAAAAATATAATTGTTAATATACTCTGCGCTGTAAGGGTATCTAAACTTCAGCGTGCCTAAGGTAAACGTTCTTTTTGGTTAGTTGTTGTTGTTCTGTTCCTGTTTCATTTTCTGTTACCCTCTTTTTTAAGTGACGCGTGTTCAGCAAGCGACGCGTGTCCAGCAGCAACCACAGCAACAATAAATCGGGCTACGTTTTTTTTGGTTCGGGTTACAATGCATAAGACTATGCATGTGTGTGTTTGAGCGTATCTCAAGGAGTTTTGCGTCTGCTACAAAAGGGGGCAAACAAGCAAGCAGGCAGGCAGGCAGGCAAGGGCACACCGGCTGCGTGTTGCACCTGCCACTTGCATGGCTCGCTCAAACAATGGCCCAAAAATGGTTATATGATGCCCGATTCGATTCCCCTTCCCCTCATTTGTGGCACCCCCTCCCTAGAGTCTCTTCGTTCTCTCTCTCTCTCATTGTCATCAGTGACGAGAGGACAGATGCACATTTTATGAGTGCTCTCTTTGTGTGTGCTTACACTCAGAGAAATAGGTGATCAGTTGATAAAATGCTTATATAATGAAAGAAAGAGAGAGAACTCGACTGGCAGATGCCCTCTACAGTCTTTCTGTGATAGCAGTTTGTTCAATATGAAAATACGTTTTGTATTAAGTTAATAAAGAGGGTTTTAGTGCCGACAACGGCGGCATACGTTGCAACTGAGCTGAGGACAGAGGCACCAGACCAAGTCTCAGTCTCAGATAAGCCAAATGTCTTCTAACTGAATATAATTAAAAATAATTAACCAAAGTAATCCAGACTAAGAGGTCAACTAGCTAAACTAGGTGGGTATAGAAGGGGCCACAGTGGACCTAACAGGTCACGAAAACCCTGCATGCACATTAACATGCACATTAACATGCATATTAACATGCATATTAACTCGAATTTGGTTAACTGAACTTTTGGAGGTAAAGGTAATCCCTAATCTAATCCAACCTTAGTCAACTAAGATTAAGTTGAAATATTTAATTTATCTTCAAGTGTAATCAGGCAACGATTTCATTTTTGTGCACCCGCAGCATATACGTATACATATATATTATATATATACTCGTATATATAAATAAATGAGTTATGTGTAATTTGATACCTAAAGCGTACTCCTCTATAAGGGTTAGTTGGTCGGCTCATACACACACACACACACACACACACACACACACACACACACACACACACACACACACACACACACACACACACACACACACACACACACACACACACACACACACACACACACACACGCACACATACATACATACACTTTTAGTATAATTGGTGTCTTTGGTAGCATCATCAATCACTTGTTGATTTCGCTTTGTTTAAAAATCCATCGCTGCATTATAAATCATATTTTGAAAGCAACACAAAATTGTCTATGTAATGAAATATAAGTGCATATAAATCTATATATGATTACATGCTTCCAATAGAAATAGAAAGAACTTCCCAAGCAACACTCACTCCACCCCACCCCACTCCATCCACTGCCCCTCTCTCTCTCTCGCCCGCCCCATTCTTTATTGCTGACAAATTTTTATTGTAGCTCAATCAAATTACAAGTCGCTTTTTTTTGCCGCATGTTCTTTTTTGTTGTTCTATGTTGCATGCTCAGTTCAGAAAAACACCAAAAACTCCACAAAAACAGAGCTGGCAGCATTTTCGGCCACGCAGTTTGAAGCGGGTTGGGGTTGGGGGAAGAGGTTGTCGCTAGTGCATAAGAATAAAAATGAGCAAATGAAACGTTGTCTGAGTCAGCTGTTTCCAGCTGGCAGCTGGGAAACGAAAGGAAACGAACCGTGGAAGCGTCATATGGAAAACCAGTGAATGTGTTTTTCCAATGTACATATGGACATATGTAGTTCTTGCTCTGATTCTCACTTTAATTAGGAAACGCTAATACAAAATATATACACGTTGTAGTATATTAAATATATTTAGTTTGTGCGCATTTTAAATACGAAAGACAAGGAATTTTTTTACACACATATTCGGTATTATATTTTCAATTTTTAACTTTCAACATGGCTCGCATTTTAAACTTGATCAATTTCTATTAAGCTCGCACATAAAATCAACCCACAGTTTAGTTAAGATTCGTTCTTTTCTGTTTTTTTTTTGGAATTGCATGGAAAGCAATTAGGCGTGGAATGCGGAACAGTAAAATGTGCTTAAAGACCATATAAATTAAGCATGCTACATATACATTTACAACTAAAGTGATATGTAGTATAACATATACATGCATATATATATATATATATATATATATATATATATATATGTGTGTGTGTGTGTGTGTGTGCTCAATTTACTGATGTTTATTATTTCGAGCTTTAGACGAAGTCAAGTGCTGCACTTAATTAGCCAAAGGCGGCCTGGGAAACAAACAAATGGAAATGGAAATAGAAATGGAAATGGGTATTGGAATGGATATGGGAACGAAACAGATTGCAAACATATACATATGCATATGCATTCTGCATGCTACGCATACACACACACACATACAAATGTTGCAATTTCTTTCATTTTGCAACGATTCGTTTCGTTTTAATTTGTATTATTTTTATGTAATACATTTGGCCAGGCAGGAAATGCCAAGCGCAAAGTGTTTATTTATTCTTTTTTGTCTTTTGAGAGATCTGCAGCCGCAGCAGCAGCGAAAGAGACAGAGAGAAAGACGAAAACTGTGCAGAGTTCAATGCGCTAAATAATAACAGCAAGATGCATGTGCATTTGTGTGCGCGTGTGCGTGTGTGTGTGCGTGTGTAATAGTGTGTGAGAGAGCTGTAGCAAAATGCAATCTATTAGAGAAATTGGGTCAGTGACTGCACACCCACATTGGTAGCGGCGTTGGTGTTGGTATTGGTAACACACAGAGCCCGATCCAATCCGATCCGATCCGATGCGAAGAAGAAGCAGGCAAGCAAAGCAACAACGTGTTTTATAGTGTTTAAATATATCATTTTAATTTTACAAATGCCCCAGCAGCAGCGACACCAAAAAGAAACGAACAAAAAAAACCGCAGCTAAAAATACTTAACAAATAATGCGCTAATTTTGTAATGCAATGAAATAAGCGAGCAAGAGAGAGAGAGAGAGAGAGTGACGGAGTCGCACAGTGGTTGCAATACATTCAGTTCCATGTTCAATAATTCAATATAAATCGCAAAATGTATACAAATTATTTATCTTATTGCGAATATTATTGAGAAACTAATTAATTTTCATCTTAATATAGTACAGCTGAAGAAGTGCCCTTTTTATATGTTTGAGTATATTCTGATCTCCATTGTATTACATACAAGCCAATTAATCATTGTTTCCTTCCTTCCTTCCTGCCTGCTTTCCACAGCAAGAACAACACAGATGAAATCAGAAAAAAAAAGTGCACAGGGTCAATAATATGATGCAAAGAATGGGAGAGGGGGGTGGAGAACATGTATGAATGCACATACATAATTACACATACTTGTACACATATGTATACGCATGTATGAGTCTCTGTGTGTGTGTGTGTGTGTGTGTGTGTGTAGCTCAATAGATACGCCAAACAGATAGCTAAATTGACAAGGGTATATGTGGAAAAAGAGAGGAGGAGGAGGAGGAGGCGGGCGATGCGCGACGAAGCGTCGTGTGAAGCAACAAGCCAAGTACATAATTTCGAAATGAATATGGCGACAAAAGAATTTTAAGTATGTATGCGTGCGCGAGTGTGCGTGTGTGTGTGTGTGTACAAGCACACATTTGTTTCCCCCCATTTCGGTTCCTAAACGGAAACAAACGATAATAAAATATTTACAGCAACGCACGACGAAAAGCATTGAAACATTGAAAAAAATATGTTTGAACTGGAGAATACCCTGTAAGTAGTGCCACGTACGAAATCAAAATTATATAATACATTTGTAGGAATTACTTATGAAAGTCATGTTTTTTTTTTTTTTTGCTTTTTGGTAAGACAATTAAAAATATCAATTCTAGATCTTCAGTATATCGTCTTTTTCATTTGCCCAAATGAGTTCAGGGTATAATAAAATGAACAGCGGCAGTAGCAAAAGATGTCGTCGCATAATCGCGTCCGCAGTAGCCACATAAATATTTAAGAGGCAAACTCAACCAGCGTCGCCGTCAACGAGTTAAATTGAGACAAAGACAAAGCGCAAATCAGAGCAAAGCAAAAACAAAAGCAAAACCGAGCAGAGCAAAAGCAAAGCCATAAGCCATAAGCAGCAAGGCGTGTAATAAGAATCATAAAAAGTAAAGCACTAAAAAGAAACAACAACAACAACAATAGTAATAACGGCAATGGCCATGTGCAGAAGTCATATGGGTGCTTCTGCGTCAACAACAACAACCCGAGTAGCAGCAGCCGCAATAAGAATGCGCTCAAATTAGCGATTTAACTTCTTGCTTTGGTAACCTCCGTCTTCGTCTTCGTCTCCGTCTTTGTCTACGTCTTCGTCATCGCCGTCGTCGCACAGTGGGCCAAGGCAAAGCCTTGTGGGCCAAACTGGATAGGCGTAAGATGTATGATTAAAGATTATGAAATGGGAAGTAAAAATAAAAATTGAAAAAATAAAAAACGAAACACATTGCAACACATCAAAATACATTCTTTGTACACGAAGACAGACAAATTGTAATTCAAACGCACGTCGAATCGAACACAAGAAAAACTGCTTGCCTTGGAAGCAGTGCATTATTAGAAGTGTCTAAAAATATGAAGAGAACAATATCAATTAAGATTAGTGCAAGGCTATATATATACACACATACATATACATATGCATATACGTCGCAATAAAAAAAGAAGAAAAAACACTCAAGAGCGCATTGCAACCAACACAAATGCAACTACAAAGTTCAAGTGGAATTCGTTAATACAAATTTTAATTTTATAATTGATGGATACTGTTTGAGCCCTTTTCCTTGACTAAAGGGCCTATTTTAAATTACCAAGATAAAGAGGGCGGGGGAAACATATATGGTATATATCTCATAGTTTGTCATTTTCCATTTTGTTCGCTCGTAAAAATCAGCTGCTTTGCGAATTGCTATTCAAAATTTGAACACTGTAAAACATCACATATGCACATGCATGTGTGCGTGTGTGTGCAGCGGGAAATGTAATTAAAAAGAGTTGAGCAAATATTTGACGAACGTGCAGAGAAGCAATTAAACGGCAACAACACAACCACAACCACCAATAATAATAATAATCACAAGAACAACAATGCCGAGAATGAGAGACGGATAGAGAGAGCGAGAGTGCCGTTACTCAGAAGATGCGAATGCGGGTGGTGTTGGCGGTGGGATGGCAGGATGGGATAACACACACACACACTGAGACCACATGACTCGGCAAAAATTAAGAAAAAACCAAAAACCGGCAAAAACATGAGACTAGACCGGACGGCGTTGCCATATCCAAAAACAACACATTTTTAGCTGCCGCATGCAGGAAAGTTGAATGAAACTAACACACACACAACTTACACAGAATAGATGCGGGTGCTTGTAGTACAGATAAGGCACAAAATGAAACGAAAAATGATGTAAACAATAATAAAAGCATAAGGCAGATGGCATATGGAATATAGACTCCATGCTTCTTTTGCCCCTACCCCGCCCCGCCCCAACCCCATTTGATTGGAAGCTAAAAGCAAATAAACTGGAGTTGATGTGCAACCGCCCTCGCCACACACACACTGAAAAGACAAAAGCAAAACGCATTAACTGCCAAAAAACAAAAACAAACAGAACTCTGTTAGCACTCGCTCTCTCTCTTTCTCGCTCTCGCTCCTGTGGTGCGCTCGCCTGTCTCGCCGCTTAACAGAGCTTTGGCAGGGAAGTCAACAGGGTTGTTTGCCGTAATACATATGTATGCAGTACATGCATATATATATATATATATATATATATATATTTATATGTGTTGTGTGCTCTTACCGCGTCAATGTTAACGTCAATTCGATTTCGATTGCCAACAGCAGCAGGGCTCTGTTGTTATTGTTGTTGTTCTTGTTTGTATTTAGCTCGACAATTAAAAAAAGGCACTTTTAATTATTGCTTCATTTCACACGCACTCGTATGTATGCATGTGTGTGTGTAGTTTTGTGTTTTATAAACAAAAGCAGCTGGAGCTAATTGCTTTTGTTGTTTTCAACTGCACAAGGAACTTAATAAACTTCAAAATACACACACAATAAAAACAACAACAAAAATATATTATAAGAACAAAAAGAGCGTGGCGACACAAAAAAAAATACCGAATTATGTGCGAAGAACGTGAAGTAAAAAAAAGGCGTTCAATTTATACGACACTAAAAAAAAAACACGAAGTTTAACAAAGTTGTCGTCGCCTTTTTGATTTCCGCGCGCGCTTTACAATTTACAACTTATTTGATGATTTAGCTTTTATTTATTTATTTCATTTGTGGCTGTCCCGTTTCGTTTATCCGCTGCGCTCCGTTGTCGTCTCGTGCGCGCCTCGGTCGAGAAACAAATGCGAGAAGCGACGGCGACGCGCTCACTGTAAGCCTCGCTCCCTCCCTCTCTCACAGACACACGCGCTCTTTGCATAGCGACACGGCTGTGAAGGTAACGCATGGCAGCAGTTAGACGTATGACGTCACGGTCTTTTAGTTTTTTGTTTCAATTTTTAATTTTTGATCTTGCAACGAAAATGCGCAACTCTTGGTTTCTATTTCTATTTATTTGCTTGTTTGGAAACAAAAGCAATCGAGTGAAATATATGTAAATTTATTTTATTATTAATTATGCACATATTTGAATTTTGCGTGCGATCATAAGATAATTAACAGATCCAATATTGTCCGAATAGTATTTAGCTGTGTGATAAAATAAGTAGTTCAACTTTTGCACAAAAGTTATGGAATACAAATTTTGTGCTGGGTAATCTTCTTATGCTAAAAGTGCTGCCCATATTGCATGCCCAGCTCAGCTGGGCAGCACTGGCAACAACAACAGCAACAAGAACAAGCAAAAGAGAACAGCAGACGTTAGCAGGACTCAAAACCTGGTTGGTGCATATGTGCCGTTAGTCGTCACATGCTGCGAATATGCATATATGTATGTGTGTGTGCGTGTATGCATCCTTGAGACATTCAATGTTAATCGCTGTTTGCAGCTTGACCATTTCTCTTTCTTTTTTTTTGGGCAAGAAACAAGAACAAAGCATGCGACACGTAGTTGCAGCAGTTATTTATTTTATTTTATTGCAGTCACGTAGCGCTAAACGCACTTTGTGGGAGAGAGAGAAAGACATGGGAGGGGAGTGGGTATGAGAAAGATATTTACGCGATGCGGCGAAAACAAAAAGAACGCAGACAGACAAACAGCAGCAGCAAACGAAGAGTGCGTCCTGCTTTGGCTTTGGCTTCTTCCTCTTCTTCAAGTCCATTCGCTGTTTTTGTTATTGTCTGCCCTGTTTTTTTTTGCTGTTGTGTTTTGCCTTTGTATAAACAATTTCATTTTGAACTTATTTCACTCATTCCCTGGCATTTGTTGTTGTTGTTGCCTTAGAATATTTTATGCATGGTGAAAGTAATGGGCAAAAGTTCGGACCATGTACAAAAAACGGCAATTAAACTGTTCGTAATTCTTTCTCCACTCTCTGATTGCGGGTTGTTGTTCTTCTTCCCTGTCAGATACCCCCTATGCATGCCATATGTAGAACGGGTTATATCAATTTATGTGAAATAGTCATTTGTTTGTCTTTTTTGGTGCTCCTTTCACTATTTACTCGTAGACTGACAAAATAATTAATAATACTATATATGCAATGTACTACTTTTTTTATTACCTTTTCATTTCTCTCTTACGTATTTTTCACAGCGATTCTTTCCTTTTCTTCTAAAATACTTTTTTTATATATTTTTGAAATTGTGTTCAAGCACGGAGTATATTGCAGTCGACTACAACTCACTGGAGTGCACTGTAACGTATTTTCCTTGCGTTTCTTTTTGTTTTGCTTTTTTTTTTGGCTTGTATTTCTTTAGCCGCCGCAGCAGCCGTCGAGCGATTAATCATCAGTTGGTTAAATAGTCTTTTTGAGTCATTCGTTTTCCCAGCCGTTTGCCGCCTTTTTGCGAACTTAGCTAAGATGGCCAAACCAAACACACAAACACGCATATATATATATATATATATATATATATATAGGTGTGTGTGTGTATGTGTGTGTGTAAACAACTTTGTACCTGTCAACAACTGCCCCCCTCAACTCGCTGCGACTCCCCTACACACACAGAAACACATCCAATTAGCATAAAATGTCTTAAATTATTTATGCACATGGCGAGTAGTCAGCCACGCCCCCGTTTCCCCACCCCCAGGCCATCAGCCCACACGCAGCCGAAGACAATTGCAAAAGGAAACAAAAGCGAACAAAAAAACCCACAAGAAACGTCGACTGCGCTGCCCGAGTTACTCATATGTAAAATATCTAATAAGAAAACCAATATGAAAACTGCAGGAGCAGCGTCGACTGCGACGCAGGCAGCGAAACGCAACGCAAAGCAAAGCAAAACATTTTTGTGTGGGGGCGAATGCAAAGTGTAAGTAAAACAGAGAAATAATACTTAGGCATACATATGTATATACCTGTAATGGTGTGCGTGTATAAACTTACATTTGTTGATGTTGTTGTTGCTGTTGCAAGGCAGTTTAGCGTATTTTGTTGCTGATTTTGATGTTGATGTTGTTGTTTTTGTTGCTGTTGTAATAGTTGCTGCTGCTGCGCGGCAAGAGCACCACAATCCATATTACGACAGCAGCAATGGAGGGGTGGGGTGGGGGGAGGTTGGTACGGGTTGTTATAAGAAACCCAACAAGAGGGAATAATGGAAGCGATCTGATTCGATGGCGCTCTCTTTCTCCTTGGCGCCTCCTATTCCCGCTCTCTCCGTCTCTCTGATCAGTTTGGCAATTGCTTTTTGTATTACAGTTACAATTGTTGCGTTGTGCGGAATTGGAAACCCGTTGCACTTATTTCAATTTTCTGTTAAATTTGCATTTCTCTTTCGTGTTTCGTACTTTGTGCATTCCCATGCATTCTTAAACCGCTTCCTTTGATTGCCCTTCCCCTCGTTGTTGTTGCTGGTGGTGCTGCTGCGTAGGTGAATGCTGTTACTCCAACAACAACGACACGATTTCAACGACACGAACGACCGAGCGAACAGACGAACGAGCAACGAACGACGAATGCCGAACACGAAGTTTAAACGATGCTGCTGCTGCTGCTGCTCTTACACCCACACACACATGCATGCAAATGTCTCTTTATGTGATGCGTTTTCGGGTTGTCTATGTACGTATATGTATATATATTTTTATATATATTATATATATA
The DNA here is from genome assembly GCA_035041595.1 of Drosophila basisetae. Taxonomy (NCBI): domain Eukaryota; kingdom Metazoa; phylum Arthropoda; class Insecta; order Diptera; family Drosophilidae; genus Drosophila; species Drosophila basisetae. Next base: position 18,512,217 of record JAWNLB010000174.1, read on the forward strand.
TACATATATATAAATATATATATATATATATATATATATATATATGTGTGCGTTGCTCAATATGTACTCCACTCCAACTACAAACTGCAACTGAAGTGCCGTTCCGTTGCTGCTGCTGCTTCTGCAGTCGCTTTTACTTCATTTTTCCTGTCGTTTCTGTTATTCCTCGCCATCAACTGTTTCCATTTGTGTGTGTGTGTATTACGTTTTTTGGGTGTAGTCAGTCAGCCTTTTTCTTATTGTTGTTGTTGTTATTGTAGTTACTCTGGTTGTTGTAGTTGCTGCTACTGTTGCGCTGATTGCATCTGATATCCATCTTAATATCTAAGAATTGCATTCACCTTTTTCGAATTTGACACGATCAACAATTACACTAATCAGACATATGCATCAATATATATATGCATTTTTTTTGCATTTGCAATGTATGCTTCATTTATGTTAGAACCGAAAAAAATAAACAAATAGTCCTATTGAGCTACGAAAAAAACACCCGTGCGTAATTTCCACGAATTTACGTTTGTCGTGCGTTCGCTGTTAACTGGGGATGTTCATATCCCATCGATATCTATCGATATTGGAGACTCGAGCTTGCGATATCAAATTATATATTTATCACAGAACATATCGATACTATTTTTTTGTAATTTGTACAATACTGATTTAATACAAAAAATTATCAAATCCATTTGTTTGAACAAGCCGAGCATAACGGACGATGGTATGCTGCAGAGTGACAAATTATAACTTACCGTTTCGAGTTAATACATCGATTACATATCGATGCTACTTCTCGAATAATAATTACGTTACGTTCAGACTCGCTTACGTTACTTTACTGACATTTTCAATACGTTAATAAATATACGCTCTTTTAACTGCAAATTCAATTAATCAAATATTTATTTGATAAACATTATATATTTATATTTGTACTTACGTTTACCTTGTATTAACATGCTGAATGCCCGCAAAGTACATATATGGCACTGTTTAAATTATGCAGGCATGTTATCCATATTTTGACCAACATTACTCATTAGCTCGTTCATTTTGACGCTTAACAGTGCGGCAATTCGATGCAACTGTTACACAAATTCAAAAAAATATATTTTTTTTTTAATTTTTTCACGTTTTTAATTATCATACCGTTTATATTTACTTATTTACATTATGATTTCAATTTGTCAACTGTCATTATTTTTTGTATTTTTTTCATTTTTTTTCTTCTTTCATTCGCTTAACACTAAGACTTCGGGTTTCAGTTTGTTTTTTCGTGTTTTTCCATTTTGTCTTATTTTACTTTTGTTTTGTTTTTTATAAAAAAAAAAACACGCACATAATAATTATAGTTGTTGTTTCTGTGTTTCGTTTGCTTATACATATGTGCATAAATATGTATCTATACACATATAGTATAGTATAGTATATATATATATATATATATATATATGTATATCATGTTATATATATTCAGTGTAGTTTTTGTTGATTTAGTTTACATTGCTAAATTGTTTGTTTGTTATGTTTGTGGTTTTCGTGTTTTTCTCTTTTTTCTTTTCTTTCTATGTTGATGGTTTGTTTTTATTCCAGTTTTGCTTTTTATTTTGTGTTTTCTATGCTTTTGTTTCAGAAAAAGAAAGGGAAGTGTTCGAATTGAAACTTAACTTGAATAACAAAAAAAATCTATCGACATTATTACGGTAGTTTTCCTTACTCTTTCCACTTCTGCTTCTCCTTCTTCTTAGTTTCTATCTTTTTAATAAACATCGGCCAGCGCCTGCTTCGCTATATCTCTATATGGTATATCTAGTTTGGGGGCGTGGTTTGAACTTAAAAATTGTCTAAGCAAAAATGATTCCGTTTCAAGTACATATATATATATATATATATATATATATATATATGTATAGTTTTTCTTTTGCGCTATTTCCCTATCTGTATCTGTCTCTCTTTAACACGTTCATTCTTTACAAATTCACAACGTAATTATTAAATAATTATCGGTTAAATTGTTTAATTTTTTTCGCTTTGTTTTTTTTTGTTGGTTTTGTTTTGTTTTATATATAAATATGTTTTCAAGCAAAAAAAAGCATAATATATGTATAAATAATAAAAATGGTTAATTTTTACAACAGAAAAAAAAGTTAAAATTTTCAAATTGTTTGTTGTTGCTGTTGCAATACTTTTATAGTTTATATAGTTAAAATTGTATATATATATGTATATATTATAAATGATATTTTGGGGCTTTTGACAAAACAACAAAATTAATTTAACTTCATAATGAAACAAAAAATAAACAGAATAAACAACTTTTTATCGCGTAATTGTAGGTTTTTCTTCATCTTGTGTTGTTGTTCCTGTTTTCCTCTAACAACAATAAAACTTATATATTTATATAGCTTGTATGAAACTGTGTGTGTTGTATGTATGTATGTATATATGTATATATGTATATTTGTGTATGGGTGTGTATTTATTCAGTCATCGATGCTGGGTCGCTGCTCCAATTTATAGCGACTGCGCAGCTTGCTTGCGTCTGCTACTGCTGCTGCTGGTGTTGTTCTCCTGTTGCTGCGCTGCTGTCGACGCCAGCTTCGGTGTTGTTGGCGTCATTCGTGTTGTTGCTGTTGCTAGGATTGGCAAGGCTGGTTTTGCGCATTTGCCTGCTGCTGCTATTCGCCAGCGATCTGCTAAATGTGAACTGTCTGGCAACGCTAAATTGTGGTGCTGCTGCTGTCTCTTCTAATGTCATTGCTTGCGCTGCTGTTAATGCTGCTGGTGCTGTTGTCTGTTGGCGCACATAGCGATATTTGTTGCTGTTGTTGTGCGGTGACTTTTGCCAATGGCAACTACTGCGGCGCTGCAATATGACTGCCGGCGGCGGCTGCGTTGCGCTGCAGTGCTGCGGCGTCTCTGTCGCTGTTCTCGTCGTCGTCGTTGTTCTCGTCGTTCTCTGTCCACTGTTGCTGTTATCAGTATTAACATTATGCTGCTGCTGCTGCTGTTTCTGTTGCTGCTGCTGTTTCTGTTGCTGCTGCTGTTTCTGTTGCTGCTGCTGTTCTTGTTCCTGGCTCATTGTTGCTGTCCCAATTCCGAGTTCCAGTGTTAACCAATAGTGTCGCGTCTCCTCGTCGTCTTCATCGTTGTAGTCGACGTCGTTGACCACCGCCGCCGGATGGACGGCAGCAGCAGTAGCAGCATACGCAGCGGCGGCTATTTGAAATTCTACCGGGGCGGCTGACGACGCATCATTGGATTGCGTATTTTGCGACGTTGATTCTGCGTGTTGTTGTTGCCAGTGTTGGGTGGGTTGAACCTGTTGGTGGTGTGATGTGGTGGGTGGGTGGATTGTTAAGCAGACAACTTATATAATTAGTATATAACATTAATGTTAAAAGTTAACAGTGAACAGTGAATAGTGCAACACTTAAAGACATTTACGCGCACTGCAAACTCTCAATTCACACGCAGAGCAAGATTTAGTCAGAGAGAGAGAGAGAGTGTGCGATAGAGAGAGAGAGAGAGAGAGGGAGAGGGGAGCCACACTATTGCTATCATAACGTCTATCAAAATTTGGAATATGCTTGTTATATATTATTATATATATATGGAAGGAACAATATGATCGATATCAATTATCGTTTATCGATTGCAAAACATCGAGCACAACAAATGACAACATTGAGCAAACTAGACATCAAATGCACATTTAATTATTATCGTTTCAACTTGGTACAGCGTGGTACAAATGTACCAAAAAAGGTGCACAACAAATATATTATTTGGATCAGGTTCACACATCATTCATCATTCTGTTCGAATATTCTACACACACACACACATGTGCAAATACATATATTGATATATAAAATAAACAATGAATATGTAATATTATATGGTAAATATAATATGAACATGTTTCAACATTTAAAAGTGCCTTAGATAATAACGTACGCAATGCAAAAGTTGTCATTTTTAACGGTTAATAATGCATTTGTTACTGTTACTTTGTGTGTGTATGCATGTGTGTGTGCGTGTGTTTCTCTCACTGTGTGTATGTGTGTAACTGTATTTGTTGTCTGTGTGCCATTTGTTTTTTAATTAAACTTTTGGCCAAATTCAACATAAACACTCTCTCTCTCTCTCTCTCTCTCTCACACTACTCCACTCATTCACTCTCTCTCTTCTTTTCACATCAACATTATCATCGTCGCTGCTCTCTCTCTCTCTGATCGATTGCACCGCAATGCGCACAGAACGAACGAACGAACGTGCGAGCGAGCGAGCGAGCAGGCGTATGAGCAGCAATAAATGTTGCTGTCCTTGTCACACACTCAGAACACTACTTACGCGAATATATTGGCATTGGCATTAGCATTGGAGCCGATATTGAATTGGAACGGAGCGGCGGCGTTTGGCGTTGACTGCAAAAGACATTTTGGGTTTTTGTTTTTAAACGTGTTTCTCCAATTTGTTGGTGGACGCATTTTAAAATGACATCAACAAAAAAAAAAAACAAATCGAGAAAAGAACTAAACAAAAAAGAATGAACATATATATATATATATATATGTATATATATACATACATACATACATATATATATATGTTTAGCGCATGTGCATATTATTCGCCCTTTTAATATTTTGAACATAATTTTTGTTGCTGTTCAATTCCATTTGGCATTTTGAAATTTTTTGTTTTGTGTACTTTGGTATGTAGTATGTATGTATATATGTCTATATGTGTGTCATGTATGGGAAATGAGAGAGTTTCATATTTATGTATGTATGTGAATATATGGTGAAGATTGCAACTACCAACTTAGAAGAGATGGAATAACGCAAAATGGTGACAACAATAATAATAACAACATCAAAAACACAACACTACAATTCGCTCATCAAGTGAGTGAGTGGAAGTGGAGTACGTATGTATGTATGTATGTATGTATATATGTATGTATAATTATAGCACAACTACAGCAATTAATTTAAGGCATAAAAAATGGGCATTTTTTTAAAAAGAAAAATGATTTTTTTTAATATTGTTTTAGGGTGAATACTCGGAATCTTGGAATTCTTTTCAATAAATATAAATATATTTTATATATTCTATTTAATTTGAAAAGTGCAATTAATGTAACTAAATACTACATTTACAAAATAAACAATTAGCTAAAAGTAACGAAATATTATTTTATTTATAAGTGCACTTTTCAAAACTGATGATATTGTTTTTCATTAAAATTATAGTTTCCATCTGATATTCTTATTATTCGCAACTTTTTCTGGGAGTGGTGCTATTATTTTGTCCGCAACTGTATACGAGGTAAGTGTTTACCGTCTGTGATTGTTGGTTGTGTGTGTGTGTGTTATTCATTAGTATATGTCGCTGTATGTGTGTGTGCGCGGAAATGTAGTTAGTTAAAAAAGAGCATGCAAATAAGAATAGTTTATATATGATTTTGAAGTGTGTGCATATTATGACTATGGGGCTAATGTAAACAACTGAAAAGTAATGTTAATAAGGAAATTAGTAAGCGAGATATGCGCAAAGAGCAAACTACTTATTGCTAATGTGATATATGAGTGACAATAGGACATGAATGTGAATGTATTGAATAGGAATATATTGTTTACCTGGGTTTGTTGCGTTGAACCGGCAAAGTTATACAATTTATTTGCTGATGGCTGCGACGACGCCGATGGGGCGGCCCCAAATTGGAAAAGACGTTCCGATTGTGGAAATAACTTCACATTTCACATTTCAAAATAGTAGTAGAAATAGTGTAATACAAATAGTAGCAGTAGCCCAAAAAACAGTTTACAGTTTACAGTACACAGATGGAAAATTGAAAGAGAGAGCCGGACATCAATCAATATTTTTGTTTTGCGAAAATACAAGAAAATAAACAAAAATAAGTACAAAATTAAAAAAATAATCAAATATGCATGTGTGTATTATCGATAATATATCGATAACACGGATACACAGCGTCAAAGAGATAACGACTTCATGCAAAGTAATGGAAAAATGGAAAACAACAAATTATATTAATAATAATAATAGAAACAGCAACAAGAATAATTACCCAATTATTTAATACAAATTTGCATACAACACACAAACATACATGATTTACATGTTTATATGTATATGCTGAGTGTTGCCAGGCTTAAAACTAAGAAAGGAATTGGGCATTTGGGGTTTATTCGATGTTGCCCGCTTCATTTGTATTTAACTTACATCAGCGTTGCCAACTGTTGCTGCGGCTGCATTTGCTGAAAAGTTAAATGGTGCTGTTTGCGGCGCCGCAGCTGCTGTTCCTGCATTTGCTGTAAAATTGAATGCGCCTGCGCTGCTGTTAACCGTCGTCCCACTCGTCGGCGCTGCACCGAAATTAAAAACGCCCGCTGCAGACGGCTGTGAGAGAAAAGCCCAAGAAACAAAGAGAGAGAGAGAGAGAAAGAAAGCTGTTAATGAGTGACTGTGTCGTTGCATTTTATGTTATGTTATGTTAAGTTCTGGCAGCTTTAATGAGTAACTGTGTGTTGCATGTTAAGCGTTATGCTAAAACTAACAGTGTGCAGTATGCCTGTTAACACAGTGTTAGAATTGATCACAATCGCGAAAATCATTATCTTCAAAATGATTCTCAATCCATCCGCTTTTGATATAGTGTTACGATCCGATACGATCTAATCGAGTCATTCTATGTACCCAATGTACTGCCTTCAGTGGGATATTTACCAAATTTCATCAGATCATCAGATTGCATTTCATTTGAGTCTGACTACAAAAAGCCGGACATGGCTATATAGACTCATCTAGTTGCTGCTGATCAAGAATACTCGTATGTGTATAAAGGTGCCAGATGTGCAGCACTTACCGTGGCTGTGGCAGCAACACCGCTGCTAAAGTTAAATGCCGGTTTAGGAATTGTTTTTGCTGCTGCTGCTGCTGTTAGTGCTGGTTGTGTTGCCGCTGGGTTGTTGAATATATTTGAGAGCGATGCGGCAGGTGCTGCTGTTGCCGTGGAAGATGCACCACCAAATGGATTTGCAACATTGCCAAAGACGTTGGAGATGCCACTGCCACTGCTGTTGCCAATGGGTTGCGGCTGCTGCGCTGCTGCCATTCCAAAATAGGATTGTGTTGCGTTTGTTGTTGTTGTGTTGCCACCGAACATGACGCTGCCGCTGCCAAAAGTTGGCAACGTTGTCGCTGTGGCAGCACTGGTGGCAGGATTATTATTGGCAATAGGAGTTGTTGATGCTGTTGCTGCTGCTCCGGTTGGCCAACCAAACGTGCTGCTGCTGGTGGTTGTGTTGCTGGTACTGGTGCTGTTGCTACTGCCAAGAACTGGCGCTGCTGCCGCTGAGGAAGACGCTGCACCAAACGGATTGCTTACGTTGCCAAAGACAGCGGAGATGCCACTGTCACTGCTAATAGGCTGTTGTTGTTGTGGCGCTACAGCTGCCGTTGCTGCTGCTGGCGCTGCTGCTGCTGTGTTGCCACCGAACATGACAAAAGTTGACAACGTTGCATTATTATTGGCATTAGGAGTTGCTGCTGCTGCTACTGCTGCTGTTGGCCAACCAAAGCTGCTGAGTGGTTTTGTGCTGCTGCTGCTGCTATTGGTTGTTGTGGTCGCGCCAGCTGTTGCTGCTGCTGTTGTTGTCGTCGTCGGTGCTGCTGCTGTTGGCTTGGCCCCAACACTAAACAGCATGTTGCTGCTGCTGCTGTTGTTGCCAAAGCGAATCATTGTTGTTGTTGCTGCTGTTGTGGTTGTTGTGTTGCCACTACTGCTGTTGCTCTTGGGCGCTAAAAGAGCGCCAAAGCCACCTGTTGCTGTTGCGCCAAATAAGCTGCTGATACTTGTTGTTGTTGTTGTTGCTGCTGGTGTTGATGTTGTTGTTGATGTTGTTGCTGCTGTTGCTGTTCCATTAGCTGCTTGATTGTTATTAAATGAAAATGTTGCTGGTGCTGCAGAAGCTGTTGCTGGCGCACCAAACAAAAAATTGTTGCTGCTGGCGGCGTTGCTTGTTGCTGATTGATTGTTGTTAAATGAAAATGTTGCTGGTGTTGTTGTTGCTGTTGTTGTTGTTGTTGTACCAATATCAACAACTGTTGCTGCTGTCGTTGTTGCTGCTGGCTGCAAGTTGCTGCTGCCGAAATTGAACGTTGTGGTGGTTGCTACTGCTACTGCTGCTGCGTTGTTGTTGTTGCTGGTGCTTATGGTGAAGCTGTTGCTGCCGCTGCTGTTGCTGGAACTAGTGCTGCTGCTGCTGCTATTCGACATTGCTGTGGGCGCACCAAAGCTAAACATTGGTTTAGCAGCAGCAGCATTATCAGCAACTTTTGCTGTCACGTTGCTGACAACAAATGCAGATTCCGCAGCAATTGTTGTTACTGCTGGTTGTGTTGCTGCTGGTGTTGGTGCAACTGTTGCTGTACGATTAAAGCCAAACATAAACTTCGGCACCGACGACGAACCATTCAATGCCTCATCGTTATTGGCGCTCGGCTTCTGTTGCTCGCAGCAAATGCACTTTTGACGCATCTCCTCGTTCTCGGCCATGCACGCCTCACAATTCCATCGTGCCGCAGCTGGCTTCGGTGGCACCACCACCCGCTGCTGCTCACCTCCTATAAACCCAAACTTGAAGCTGCTGCTGCCACTGGTGGTGGTGTTTTTGTTATTGCTGTTGCCGATCTTCGCTTTGGGATTGGGCGTCGCGCAGGCAACGCACGCATTGCAACTAGATTGATTGCTTATCATACAGGTGCCACATTCCCAGGTATTCGCCTTGGGCTTGAATGCATCACCAAAACCGCTGGCAAGAGCAACAGTTGCTGGCAGCAAACTAAGACTACTGCTGGTGCTATTGTTGTTCTTCGCTTTGGGATTGGGCGTCTCGCAGGCAATGCACGCATTGCTGCTGGATTGATTGGTTATCATACAGGTGCCACATTCCCAGGTATTCGCCTTGGGCTTGAAGGCATCACCAAAACCGGTGACAACTGGAGCAATGCTGCTGCTGCTGTTTTTGTTGCTGGTGGTGATATTGCTCTTGGGATTGGGCGTTTCGCAGGCAATACATGCGTTGCAGCTGGCCTGGTTCCTTATCATGCAGCTGCCACACCCCCAGCTATTCGCATCGGGCTTGAATGCGCCGCCAAAGCCGCCGACAGCAGCTGGCATACTGTTGCTGCTGCTGGTATTGCTAGCAAAACTGCTGCTGCTGCTGCCGATGCTTGAGCTGCTGTTGCTGTTGCTGCTGGCAGCGTGCACTGTTGCTGCCGCCGCTGCTGCTGTTGTTGTCGTTTTGCGTAATGTTTCGCATGCAATGCACTTGCTGGTGTTCATCTTGTTGCGCACCATGCAAATCTCGCACTCCCATTCGCTCGACGATTTCTTGAACTGATCACCGAAGCCAACAGTTGCTGGTGTAACTGTTGCTGTTGCTGCTGGCTTGGGTAGCAGCACATCCAACACGCTGCCGCTGGTTATTAAGCTATGATTTCTGCTGCTGTTGCTGTTGTTGTTTTTGTTGATGACGCCTCCATTGGGCTGCATCACAATTGGCATTGGCTGCTCAAATGTAAAATTGGGCGCGACAATTGGCAATTGGTTGTGGTGAATGCCGTTGTCGCAGACCAGCACAATTGGTGCATCAAATATATAAGTTGTACTGTTGCTGTCGTTGTTGCTGTTCTTGTTGCTGTTGAGCTGAGACGCAGGAGGTGTGACAGCAGCAACTGTTGCTGTGTTCTTCGAGGTGGCTGGTTTTGCTGCTGCTGCTGCTGGAGCTAGAGCTGGAGCAGCTGGCTTGACTGTAGGCGCTGTTATTACCAAATCAAATTTGGGCTTGCTGCTCATCAACGGAAATGGGATGTGCGGCAATTCGAGTGGTGCTGGTGGCAACTCCTCCTGTTGCACGCTGCGCGCATCCTTGCGCGTCTGATGTGAGAGGCGTGTGCGCATTTTATTTGAATGACTCAAGCTGCCCGAAACGGAGGAAATTTCGTTATTGTTTTTGGCATACAAACGGTAACGTTGCTGTTGTTGTTGTCGTTGTTGCGACTCTTCCTGCTGTTGTTCTGATTGACTAATGTTGCTTCTGCTGCCAGGTGTACGTTGCAAGCGGCGCTGCTCCAGCAGTTTCAGCATAGTGGGCACTAGCGATTTGGACTCGGCAATGCTGCTGTTGTTGCTGCTGCTGATTTTGCTGTTGTTGTTTGCGCCTGCTGCTGCTGCTGGTGTATATAAATAGGGCTTGTAGGCAATCCTATCGAGACGCTGCTGCTGATGTATGCGCAGAGCATTGCCCATTTTTCTTGCCTCCATCAGTGGCGTTGTATGATTCTGCATCAAGTTGAGTATACGCTGTGTTGTCTGCGATAAATACGGAAAACAACTGTTGCTGTTGCTGCTACTGCTAGGATTATTGTTGTTGTTGTTGTTGTTGTTGTTGTTGCTGGTGCTGTTGACGGTTTGTGGTCGCATTACAACTGCCTCGATGCCGTTGCCATTCCAAAGACGCGTTGTACTGTTATTGTTGTCGCTGTATGCCAACGCTGGCGAACTGCCGCCGGAGCGATTGAGGCTGAAGTTGATCAGTTTGTTTCTGTATTGGCGGTAATTGGCAGACGCACCACCGTATGCTGTTGGTCCTGGATAGAACGGTGACTTGTTGGCGGCGACATTCGTTGATGATGATGCTGATGACATCGGATTGCTCCGATTGCTGCTGAGGAGGCGACTATCGCTTAGCGCCGACAAGCTGCCATAAATGAAGGCATTGAAACGACGACGCGGCGGCAGCGAATTAAGTGATAATGTTGAGTTATGATGAGGCGGCATTGTTGTTCCTATTCCTGTTCCAGTTGCTGTTGAATTGAATATCGATTTGGGACTCTGCAGATTGGCATAGAACAATGAGTTGATGTTGCTGCGTAGACCCGCCTGGCTCTCACTGCTGCCGCACTCTGAATGAGAATCGGTGCCACCACCGCCACCACCACCAAGTCCAGCTCCTGCAACTCCTCGTTTTGTATAAATGTTATCATTGTTATTTTTGTTAACATTATTATTATTGTTGTTATTGTTGTTGTTTGTCTGATCCTCCTGCTGCTGTTGCTGCTCCTCGTCGGTGGCCTGCTCGATGATGGTGTCACAGCTACGCCTATTTGGCATTGCGGGCCGGCGATAATTTTGCAGACTGTGTCGCTTGTAGCTGCTCAGCGATGTATCGCGTCGCTGTGTCATTGGCTCAATGTTCAGCGTGCGTCTTGAACTAGACCAAAAAAAAAAACACAGCAATCATAATAATTATATTGTGTTGCATATACATATACAGATATATATATATATTAAAGTGTATTAAAGTGTGTTTAACGTGAGCACCTGCCGTAATGGCTTAATCTCACGGTGCCAATATATAGGAGCAGCTACTCACCTGGTAGGCAAATCGCCGCTGGTGGCAACAGCAGCCGTATCGCTGTTGCCGTTCGTACCGCCGGCCATGGCGAGGAAATTGTAGGCGGGCTCACGCTGCCGGCGACGGAGTGCATCGCTCGAGGCAGGTGTCGAGGCATGCAGTGGTGGACGACGACAACGCGTGATGTCCCGTTGCTTTTGTTGCGTTGCATTCAACGAACGAGGAGCACCACTGGACGCTAATTGTTCAATTGTTGGCTGCAAAAAAGGGAGAGCAACAACTTTAACCAAACCAGTAAAGAAACCAAAATAGACAGACGACTGATCAGGAATATATATGCTCTCTCCGTCTATATATATAAGCATCATCATCATCACTTTAACATAACGACTGTATATACCTATATACGAGGTGTGTTCAAAAAGTATCGCGAATTTTGAATTTTCGCGGGTTACGTATAATCGAATTTCGATTTTTTTGTAGCGTTATGTTGGTACTCATGTCCCTCACTTATGCCGACAAGCTCGGCCATTTTGAATGTTCACTTAATTGTTGACAGCTGCTTTGCTTGCACGTGTTTTGGATCGTCTTCGATTTTTACCTATTCAAAAAAATGGATCAAAGAACCTGTATCAAATTTTGTGTGAAAAACGAAATTAAGTGCGCGGATGCATTCCAAATGTTGATTGTGGCATACGGAGAAGCTACCTTGGACCGAAGCAACGTTTATCGGTGGTACAAAATGTTCTCAGAAGGCCGAGAAGATGTGAACGACGAAGAGCGTGCCGGACGCCCGAGCACTTCAACAGACGAAAAAATTAATGGAGTGGAGAAAATGGTATTGGCCAATCGTCGAATCACCGTTAGAGAAGTTGCTGAGGAGCTAGACATATCGATTGGCTCATGCCATTCGATTTTTATCAATGATTTGGGCATGAGACGGGTCGCCGCGAAATTCGTACCAAAATTGCTCAATTGCGACCAAAAACAGCATCGCATGAACATTGCTAATGAGATGTTGGACTCTGTCCGCGACGACCCAAATTTGCTCCAGAGGGTCATAACTGGTGACGAATCGTGGGTTTATGGTTACGACGTGGAAACCAAAGCTCAATCATCTCAATGGAAGCTGCCGCACGAACCAAGACCGAAAAAAGCGCGCCAAGTTCGGTCGAATGTGAAAGTTTTGCTGACAGTTTTCTTCGATTGCAGGGGCGTGGTGCATCATGAGTTCTTGCCACAGGGTAGAACGGTCAATAAGGAATATTACCTGCAAGTTATGCGCAATTTGCGCGAAGCAATCCGCCAGAAACGCCCGGATTTGTGGAAGACCAAAAATTGGCTTTTGCACCACGATAACGCCCCTGCTCACACATCGTTGCTTGTGCGCGACTTTTTGGCCAAAAACAACACACTAATGATGCCGCAGCCACCGTATTCCCCAGATCTGGCCCCCTGTGACTTTTTCTTGTTCCCTAAACTGAAGAGGCCCATGAAAGGACGACGTTACGCTACGCTTGACGAGATAAAGACGGGATCGAAGGAGGAGCTGAACAAGATAAAAAAAAAATGATTTTTTTGAAGTGCTTCGAAGATTGGAAAAACCGTTGGCACAAGTGTATAATATCTCATGGGGATTACTTTGAAAGGGACAAAATAGATATTCATGAATAAATAAATAATATCTGAAAAAACACAAAATTCGCGATACTTTTTGAACACACCTCGTATATATGGCTAGCTAACTGGGACTAAGCTCCAACTTGGATTGTGCTGATCATCACAAGTATTAAGTATGCTTAGGGTGACCATAGCGGATAATCGCCGTTTTCCAACACAGACAGACAAAGGTTGTTAATAATTTAAGATCTGATTGAAATTGTATTTTGACTTTATTGAATACCTCATAACGTCGTCGCTTTAGTAATTGCGTTTCGACATAGTCGTCGTCGTCGTCGTTGTTCTCGTCCGCTTCGGCTTCGGCTTCAGCCTCGGCATCTTCCTCGTCATCATCGTCATCGTCGTCGTCATCATCGTCATCATCATTATCATTATCATTGTTATTATTATTATTATGAGCGTTAGCCGTCGCAATCAGCGGCTGTTGACGATTGCGTAACAGGCTAACATTATATTCACTGCGACGCGTCAACTCATCCTCGGCAGCCAGATCATGTTCGGCTATATTATCAGCTAACTGAACTTCCTCATCATTCAGGTCCGTAGCTTCTGTGCCATCGTCCATTATGGACATATCGGGCGCATCATCCAAAGCAATGCGTCGCCGTTTCAATATGCTACGCTGCGACATTCTTCCATTCAGCTGCAGCTGCTGTTGTTGATAATGATGATGATGCGATGACGACGCTGATTGCTGCTGCTCCTGTTGCTCCTGCTGCAGCTGCGTATTGTCATCCGACGGAGATGGTGAGAACCATTTGGTCACCGAATTGGGTATTATGCCCTTGACGCACGATTTAACCTTGCCAATGATCGACTGCAAGCAAAACAAAACACAACGAAATTAAACAAAGTTGCAAAGTTAAAATTCAAGTTTAGCGCCATCTATCGTGGATAGTGTTGAGTGTTGCTGTACTCACGTGGTCATTGTGCATGGAGGAAGAGCCTAATAACGGTGAATACTCTTGTTCTTGCTCTTGCTGCTGATGCAGATGCTGCTGAAGTTGGTGGTGTTGTTGCTGTTGTTCCCGTTGCGGTTGCCCATCCTCATATGCAGACATTATTGAAATTTTACCGGTCGCACTCGGCACTCACTCACACATACACGCACGTACACACAAAATGCAATGCAAAATTAAAAATTAAAAAAAAGTAAATCACTAAAAATGAAGCGGCCACACTGTTGCAACGTCGATTGGCCTTGCACTGCAACAAATAAATATGAAACTAGTTGAACTATTTATATATATATAGATCGAATTTAAAAATTAAATTATGGTTCGCACCAAATTAATGTACAAATATGCATAAATTTTAGTTTTTTTTCGCTTTTTGAGCCACGCCGCTACACACAAACACACACACACGCACACACACTTACCCCTCCTCACCCGCCTGTTATTGCTTTTTTAGCGCATTGCACGCCGCGCTCGCCTCTTTTGTCTGTTTTACGCACGCACACACACATGCACACACGCGCGCGCAGCAGCAGCAGCCTTGCCTTTCCCTGTTTGATTTGCTGACAATATATTCTCTGTGTGACTGTGTGTGAGTGTTTTTCACCTATTTCTATTTCTTTTTGTGTGTGTGTTTTTGTGTCTTTTGCACTTGGTTGTATTTGTTGTTGCTTTATTTGTTGTATTTTATTGCACACACACACATGAACGCACGCACACTCACAAATGGGCATCAACGTCGCGTTGCGGTCAAATTATGCGTCGCTTTCGTACTTTGCGTTCGGCACATACAATCAAAAAAAAAAGAAAAGAATAGCAACACGCAACACACGCACACATTCAATTTAATTCTGTGGGCATAGTAAGCACTGTAGCATATGCATTGTTTATTAGCACTATGTGTGTGTTGTGAATTTGTGGCTTGATCAATTAGCTTGTTCGATTTGCACACTATAAAAAAATAAACGGAGGTCGAAAAAAACCACGATTTAGAAAACGCGTGTGTGCCAATTGCTGCGAGTAGCGGATAATCGTTCAGCGAGTAGCGAGCAACGAGCGACGAGAAATAAAATGGCGCCGATATCTCTGTGTGGGGCACAACTTATATTTATATGCACCAAATTCCACCAGTGCTGCTAACCCAATCAACTATCGAATATGGGGTGTGTTGATTTTTTGTTTTTTTTTCACATTTGCAGTTGTGCTGTACATATTCAATTTATTTTAAACTGTTTTTCTGCTTATCTTTTTATGCTATGCAGTTGTTTGTATTACGGACGTACGATTGTTGTGTTTTGTTGATTATTTTCGTTCGATAGTTAGCGGAGGGCTGCTTGTGCGTACGTTTACCGATATATCGAAACTATGTGCAACTATTGCACGACGCTTAGATCGTAAATTGAATAATTTGGCAACTCTGATAAGCGGCTGAAATCGATAGATCGATAGATTCGCACATTTCATACGATCTTAAAATATATAGATTTGCTCACTTAACGTTGCGCGCGTTGTCAATACGGTCGTCGGTCGTCGTCTGCCATCGTTCAGCTCCTCCTCTTCCTTCGTAATTATACGAAACAACACTAAACCAGCAAGATGTCCAACTCCAAGCCTGCATACAAAGTTGGTGAGTTATAAATAAATGTGCAGCGCAACAGGCACAACATATATATAAATATATATATATATGTGTATTGTGCGTGTTTATTCGGCGCACATGTTTTTTTTTGTGGCTGAGGTTATATTTGTACTATATATATATATATGATCCACAGCCGATATCGGTCTGGCCGAATGGGGACGCAAGGCGATCATCATTGCGGAGAACGAGATGCCCGGCTTGATGGCGTGCCGCAAGAAATACGGCCCGTCCAAGATCCTTAAGGGTGCCCGCATCACCGGCTGCCTTCACATGACCGTCCAAACGGCCGTACTCATCGAGACCCTCGTCGAGCTGGGCGCCCAAGTAAGCAGCAGCAGCAGCAGCCAGGGGAAATGAGGCAGGGGCAGGGGAATACCTAGCAACATCTTTGTCAATCGGTTGCCATGTGGGAAGGTGAATCTCTAGCAACGTCTTTAAGCAGCAGCAGCCAGGGAAATTGGGCGAAATAGGTGGGGGGAATGGGCTGGTTAATCTCTAGCAACAACTTTATCAAGAGGCTGCTCGTTGCCATGTGGGAAGGGGCATCTCTAACAGCATCTTTATCGACACTTTGCCATGTGCTCCATTTTGCTGCATTATCTCAAAATCTTTTCGCCTTTTGTTGTTGACAGAAATGTTTATTTTTGATGCTCGGAGGTCGCACTTGGAGTTCAAGGCGTGCCGATAACAACTAATCTCTTATTTTTCGTTTTTTTTTTGTTGTTTTTTTGGGTGGGTTCAGAGAGCTGACCCCCCTCAGACCAAGATTAGAGGAAACCGATTGATATGCTAAAAACAAGTCGCTTTTTTGTCTTTCAAATGCTAATCCTTGACCCGTTCTGCACTTTGTGTGCTGCTGTTGTTTTTGTTATAGGTGCAGTGGTCCAGTTGCAACATATTCAGCACACAGGACAATGCAGCGGCGGCAATTGCGGCGACTGGTGTGCCAGTCTATGCGTGGAAAGGGGAAACCGATGAGGAGTACATGTGGTGCATTGAGCAGACGCTCGTCTTTCCCGATGGTCAGCCCCTGAACATGATACTGGATGATGGTGGGGATCTGACCAATTTGGTCCACGAACGTTTCCCCAACTATTTGAAGGGCATCAAGGGTCTCAGCGAGGAGACAACGACTGGCGTCCACAATCTCTACAAGATGTTCAAGGACGGCAAACTCGGTGTACCAGCGATCAATGTCAACGATTCGGTGACCAAGGTAAATTCTCCATCTCCTCTCCACACTTATCTATAACTATATCCATATATATATATATATATATATATCGTCTGTTGTTTTAGAGTAAATTTGACAATTTGTATGGTTGCCGGGAGTCGCTGATCGATGGCATTAAGCGGGCAACGGATGTGATGATTGCCGGCAAGGTTTGCTGCGTCGCTGGCTATGGGGATGTGGGCAAGGGTTGCGCCCAGGCACTGAAGGGATTCGGTGGTCGTGTCATCGTCACCGAGGTCGATCCGATCAATGCATTGCAGGCGGCAATGGAGGGCTACGAGGTGACCACCATGGAGGAGGCCAGCAAGGAGGCGTCCGTCTATGTGACAACGACAGGATGTCGCGACATCATCACATCGACCCATCTGCTCAACATGCCCGACGATGCCATCGTCTGCAATATCGGCCATTTCGATTGTGAGATCGATGTCGATTGGCTGAACACCAATGCCAAGTCCAAGGTGACGGTGAAGCCACAAGTGGATCGGTATACGATGCCAAATGGACGCCATATCATCCTGCTTGCCGAGGGGCGACTGGTCAATTTGGGCTGTGCCCATGGTCATCCCAGTTTCGTCATGTCCAATTCGTTTACCAATCAGGTGTTGGCCCAAATTGAGCTGTGGACGAAATCGGAACAGTATGCGATTGGGGTGCATGTCCTGCCCAAGCTGCTCGACGAGGAGGTGGCCAGCCTCCATCTGGACAAGCTGGGCGTTAAGCTCACCAAGCTAACCGACAAGCAGGCCGCCTATCTTGGTGTCCCCAAGACGGGTCCCTTCAAGCCCGATCATTACAGATACTAAAAAGGATACTCAAGTGAATTTCAACGAGAACAATTTAAATTCCAGCGTAAATCCTAGTTCCTGTGGTTATCTTTTGAAATTACTTTTTTGCATTTATCGCAAACCATAATAATAAAATCAAAGCTTGAAGCAACCTACTCACATGCATTTATTTATTTTCATTTTAATCCATGATTTTCTTATTATTTCCAAAATCGACGCATAAAACTCTTTTCTTCTTCTTGCTGCTTGTGCTTAATTAACAGATGTAAACACACATGGACATGCATGTTAACTAATGACTAGCTGTGTGCGCGCATGCATGCTGTAAATACATATATACGAGGTGATCACTGATCACCGATTAAACAGCTTCCTCTTTTGACAGTTGCTAGTGTTTTTATATATTCCATTTTGCATAGCTGCAATTGAAGATTGCATTAAATATTTAGTAAAGTTGCTGTTAATCGTTGATTGTTCTGACAGACACGCACAACTTTTAACAGCTGTACACCATGCATGTAACTGAATTGTTCTCTTCTCTTTTAATTGCGGCCACAGGCACGCTAAATTACCTGTTGCTGTAGCTGTCGCTCTCTCGCTCATATCTAAATTGCAGCATTGAATGTAAGAAACAGACAGAGAGAGAGAGAGAGAGGGAGAGTAGTATGTTTATAACTGCGTCACACTAGCGGAAACTTACCAATTTCGTTGAGAATTGTTGTTGTTGCTGCTATTGATGACTGCTGATGGCCTAGGCTGACGTCACACGTTGACAGATGTGCACTGCGTACTTAACATCAATTCATTTTGTTTGAGAAATTGCTGTCTAAATTGCACACTGCATTTACATTTATTTGATGTGTTTACTGTGATGCCGACTCTCTCTCGCTCTCTGCTCTCTTAGAGTGAAAAGAGCAGCTGTAAAGCTCGCCTTTAAAAACGCTGTCAACACACTCTTTTTTTTTAATTGAAGTCTCTTTGCTGTTGTGTTGTAATTTCGAAAAGAAGAGCTGTAATAATGTAAAACTCTGTTACTACATTGAAGTTCCTGTGCTGTTGCTGTTGCGATACCGACTCTCTTTTAAAGGGGGAAGGCGCTGTTAAAACCCTGTCACTACATTGAAGTTTCTGTGCTGTTGCTGTTGCGATACCGACTCTCTTTTAAAGGGGGAAAGCGCTGTTAAAACCCTGTTACTACATTGAAGCTTCTGTGCTGTTGCTGTTGCGATACCGACTCTCTCTTAAAGGGGGAAAGCGCTGTTAAAACCCTGTTACTACATTGAAGCTTCTGTGCTGTTGCTGTTGCGATACCGACTCTCTCTTAGCGAAAGAGAGCAGCAAAGCTCGCAAATGTAGCTGGATCTCGCTCCCGCTCGCAAGCTACATGCCAAGCACGTTCGTATGCATGCATCTGTGTGTGTATGTGTGTGTGTATCTGTGCGTGTATTTTTGTGTTTCTTTGTCGATTACGCGAGATAATTGAGGAGATTGTTTCAGTTACATTTTGATCATGTTGCGAATGGGAATGCTGCTGTTTGCATTCCTGCTGGTCGTTGGCCAACTGGCGTTGCCAGCAGAAAGTTGGCAGGCGCATTTTAAGCCCGCCTCGCTGCATCTGCAAATGGAGACAAGTGCTGAAGTCGAACTGCATCTTTGGGATATACCCAGCGAACTGGTGTCGAGCGCAAAGCGCTACAGCTTTCGCCTGGTCAGCGATGATCCGCATTTGGCCAGCGTTGCACCAGAGAATGCCACAATTCCGTTGCAGACAACGCTGAACAATTGGACGGGTCGCATTCGAATCGATGGACATTTTCTGGGCGAGGCACGCATCTCGGTGCGCCTGTGGGACGCGTGGACGAACCGGAGCAGTCAGAGCGCCAACAACAGCGACAACAGCCAGCTGGTGGCACAGGTGCTCCGCCCGGAACGGATCATCGATCACGTGTTCGTTGGCTCGATCATATTGCTGATGTCGCTGGTGTACATCAACTTCGGGGCTGCCCTCAATGTGGAGGTGCTGCAGGGTTTGATAACGCGTCCGGTTGGGCCCTGTATCGGGTTCATCACCCAGGTGCTGGGGATGCCACTGCTCAGCTATGCGTTGGGCATTTTTGTGTTCCCGGAATCGCCAGCGATGCAGTTGGGCCTCTTCTTTACGGGCATTGCGCCAAGTGGAGGCGCCTCGAACACTTGGTCGGCGGTGTTGAATGCCAACATTAATCTGTCGGTGCTGATGACAACCGTTAGCAACGTGGCCGCCTTTGGCACGATGCCACTGTGGATATTCACGCTGGGCCAGCTGATCTTCGAGAGGGCTGGCATGCAGGTGCCGTATGGCAAAATTGCCACATATTGTGGCAGTCTGATTGTGCCACTATTCATCGGTCTGGCCATTCAGCGCTGCCTGCCACGTGTGGCACACTGGCTCGTTCGCCTGCTCAAGCCCATCTCGGCCTGCCTCATCCTCTTCATTGTCATCTTTGCGATCGTCACCAACTTCTATCTGTTCCAGCTCTTCTCGTGGCAGGTGAGCGCTAACCGCACCCAAAACCAATTCCCACAAATCTGCTCCATTTCTATATACACCCTGCACAAATTATATATACATAAATATATCCTAAGCATTCCTTACGGAAACCGAAATGCTTCGCAAATCTGCGCTTATAGAAAACATTATTTTTGGTGTTATTATTTAATATTCCAAATACGAAATGCTCAAAGCTAAACAAGGAAAGAGAACAACTTTAAACCACAAAGAAAGAGAGCAAAGTGGATCCTTGCCAGACTGCAACTGAGCTAAAAAAAGATTGCTTCAATCCGACTAGGACAGGGCCAAATTGTCGCAGAGAACATTATTTGAAGGAAAGTTGCCTCCTTCGAGTGCATCAAGTTCGCAAGGGACTCCAAATTGGACAGTCAACAGTCCAACAATTCTGGGAGCATTTCTGCGACAAATGGGAGCAAAGTTGTTGGCTAATGTGTCTTGGATTTGGGGTGCAGCATTCCGGTGTGTTGGATGAAAGCCATATTATATCATAGCAGCTGCTACAAACACGACTCTTCCAACTAGACATGGATTTGTATAACAATCCTAACTTTAATAGACTTCATCTTTAATAATTAGCTGTTAGTAATGCCTTTTTCTTTATTCACTTCAGCTTTTCATAATTCTTATAGCTTTTGGAAAAGTGCTGCTTTTGTTAATAAATTGAATCAATTCATTTCCAGTTCATTGAAAATATTCTTCATTTGTTTTTTAACACTCTTCCATTTGATATTTCGTTTTTGAAAAGGGCGGTTCCATAAAAAAGGTCTTCGAATCGTTGTTTTTTTTATAAAAAATAACTTTTTGGATTTAAGGTTCTTCCCCCAGCTTATGCAAACATGAATAATCGTAATAAAACACTAAATCTCTCTCTCTCTCTCTCTCTATCTGTCTCTCTCTGTCTCTCTCTCTCTTTCACCCACATTCTTGTGGCTGTCTGTGTCCTTCTTCGATAGATTGCCGTGGCTGGCTTATGTTTACCGTTATTGGGCTATACAATCGCTTGGCTTGCGGCGAAGCTGCTGAACCAGAACGCAGCCGATGCGCTAACAATTGCCATCGAGACGGGCATCCAGAATACGGGAATTGCGATCTTCTTTCTGCGCACCACCTTGCCGCAGCCGCAGGCGGACCTGACGACGGTGGTGCCGGTATCTGTGGCAATTATGACCCCGCTGCCACTGATGGGCATCTATCTATATCAACGCTTGCGTCGCGTCAAATTTGGCGTCGAGGATACTCCCGGCTCGGAGCGCCAGCGAATTGTTTGAAAGCCTAGCAAAATGGGATGAGTAAGCCTCTGCTGAGAGGCTATAAGCAACTGCATAGTTTGTGTTATTGTTATAAACATGCAAATCACCTATATATATATATATATATATATATATCTATATACATATATATCTATATCTATTTCGAATTGGCAACAATTTCAAGTGTAAATCTCAGTCGCAAGGTTTCTGTAAAACAGCAGCTTTGACAATGCAAATCATCAATCGATTATTAAAGCAAATAATTCCTTTGATTTTGATTTTTATTTGTATTATTAATTTATTACATATTATATATTATTATTACATATATATATATATATATATGTATGTAATTTGATTCCTAAATGGGAAATCTCGGTGTTGCAAGGCAGTTTTCAGTTGCAGCACCGATAAACGCGCAATTGCTGCTGTATGTGAAACGATAACATAATCGATAACGGCTGTAGAGAGCAGCGATAACAGATTCAAACGGATTCGTCCTCGTCCTCCTCCTTCTCATCATCACCGCCATCCTCGGAGTCACAGATGCTGGCCAGCGCCTGAAAGATTTTGAGCAGTCCAAAAATGGTGTGCGGACTCAGCTGCAACTTGTTGAACTCGAGCATGATGCGCAAATAGTTGACGGGGCCCGCGCTCAGGTCAACGTTACTCAAGAGATTCGGCATCAGATTGAAATAGTTGATGATGCAGAAGACACGCTGCAAGTCCTGCGCACTGATGCTGCCCACAAAACTGGGCTCGAGTCGCTTCTGGCTGAGATATTCGCGCAATGCCAGGCACTGTTCACTCGTCCAGTCCTCCACCTGCAGCTTGAACATCTCCTGCATCATCTGTATTAGATCCACAGAGATTAGGCTATGCTCCTCGATTGGCTGCCCCCGGCTGCCACATAAATACGCATCGAGCAGCTTCACCTGCCACACATCATTGTTGTTCGCCATCTTCTTGGTGACGTGATCGAAGAGCGTTAAATACACTGGCAGCAGATGCATGCGATCATTGACCACAGCATTGTAGAAGAGCAACATCAACTGATGCCGCTTGCTCAGCTCCACATAGCTGAGCGATGTGCCCTTGGTGTCCAGGAATCGATTGAGAAACGGTTTGACCAGTCGCTCGCTGGCAAACTGCTGCAGATCGTTGACATCCACCTGCCAGCAGATGCTCTGCTCCATGGTTAGGGTTTGGGCGAGCATGCTCTTCAATCGATCCGGATCCTCCAGATGGGATAGGCAACCGGTGCGCTTCTTAATATCGATTGGAGCGCACAGCTCCAGCGCCTTCTCCAGTTGATGCCAGTTGCGCGAACGCTCAAAGCAAACCGGCCAATAGTTCTCGTCGTCGACAATGACCTGCTCGAGGGTGCTCAGCTCGGGCAGGATGCACGGTGCGATCGGCAGGCGACGCATCACATTCGCGCCCACCTCCAGCACCGAAATGTTGCACAAACACAACTGATGCGTGTCGATGTCGCGCGGCAGAAACAGACGCGGCTCCACAGCCAGCACATAGAGATGACGCAGTGCCTGCAGATGGTAACTGCAAACAACAACTGGTCAATCCAAAGTTAATCCTTAAGCCAGCAATAATCAATTGCTGAACTGCTGAATATGCTCACCGATTGTCGTTGCTGTGAATGGGGAACTTGGGAAAGAAGGCACAGACGAGCGCCGCTATCGATTCGGGTGTCTTGGCGATGGTGTAGCGGCCAGCGCCCAGGAACAGCAGACCCAGCGACATGTGTATGGCCATGTGGGAGCCGTACGTAATGTGCGGATATTGTGGTCCGACGCGGGAGCGCAGATAGCGAATGATCCGCAATATCTCGCAATTGCCGGAGCCGGCAAACACCAGCGATATCGAGATGAGCAACACCATCAGGCAGCTCTCGATTGTGGTGCGGCCGGCACACTCGCCCATCGGTGTGCCCGGAAAGCTGAGGAACTCCTTGATGACCGCACGCAGTGTGGCAAACGCCGACGGATTCTCAGTGCCGGCATATTTCAAGCCAATGCAGAATGCGGCACCAGCCAAAATGTTGCAATACGCCTGCCTGCCAACCACACACAACACACAAAATTAGATAAGCAAAGAGAGCAGCAAACAAAACAAAGACAAAACAAGATCAGCGATTATTACAATGGGCAGAGGTAATCTGCAAAGACTTCCGCTTCACCAGTTGTTAGTTATTTCAATCAATCTAATTTTATAGTTCATTTTAAGAATGTACTCGTATTATGAGATAGATTGAGAGGATGAGGCCTTTGAAGCACTTTTCATTTCAAATAAATACTAATTAATCACATTTGAAGACATTCAGTTATAGGTTTAAGTAAGCAAATTAAATGGAAATTTGTTTATGGGTTTTATAGTGGAAATTCTTGCAGAACTCTTCAATTTAATTTAATAAACTTGAAAAGAATACTTTCATTTGTGTTTATCTTGATTGGCGTCCCTTCCTCTTTAAACAGTCATTTCAATTCTTTGCACAAATGATTGATGCTGGATGTGTTGCACATTCTCAGTTGATGCACAAACAAATGATTGAGGCTGATTGATGTGGCTCTGTGTGAATCCAGCATAAAACTGTTTCAACAGCATCCAAAGGGCGTTTCCCAGCACTGGCAACCAATCAATCTAATACAATCCAACCAAAATGAACCCTCAATCGGAGTCTAACCAAAGCTGAGGAAGCAGTTCACATAAGAACGGAGACAGGGAGAAAAATCGACTTTTATGCTATAGTTTTGACTGTTAATGCTGATCAGGATTATATATATTATATATATTTAGAGATGTTTGAGTTGCTTACGTGATGGCCTCGTAGTCGACATCGCTGTCCTCTGGCGCCTGCTCCTCGCGCGACGGCAATCGGAGATGGGGTCGCAGGCTGTGCGGAAATTGGGCCTGGAACCAATCGTTATCCGGCTGCACCTGCTGCCACAGGATTAGGCCGCGTGCAATGGTGCGCAGCAGCAGGAAATCGGGTCGGACCATGTCGAGCAGATAGCGTGAGTCAGGCGGTCGCATCCACTCGGCAATCGCCTCGTTGCCCGAATCGAAGAACATCAGTCCAAGCGCCAGAGTGGCGCCCGGTGCGGTCACATCGATGTTCACGTTGTCGCCCTCGCGCACCTGGAACGAGGCCAGGCGATATTTCTCCTTCTGGGAGCCACCAATCGGTCGCTTGACACCGCCAACCATATAATAATGCAGCGTGTCGGGCAATTGGAGATCACGCAATCCCGCCGGCGATTCACCCTGTCCGAGCGTGACAAGGCCCAGTGCCAAGCCCGCCGTCATCGCATACGATTCGCGCTCGACACTGTTCTCCATTTCGGGGCCCGGCGGCCGGCCAATCTCCTGCAGCAGCACCTCGGCAATGTGCCGCTTCGCCGATCCCTGATACAACAGGCCAATGCCCATGAGGGCGGCCACTTGTGTGCTCTGCGGTATGTCCAGCTCCATGGCGGTGGCCGGCAACAGCGCCTCGAGATGGACACTCAACAGTTTCGTTGTCTTCGTGTCCATGGTGCCGCGATGGGCAGCCGAAATGCCCAGGAGCAGGCCAACGTTGGTCATCTCATCACACTTGACCAAATACTTGAAGATGCTCATGAAGGAGAGCGAGCGCAGATGCCCATTCAGTCCCAGGGCCATGAGGAAGCCGGCATGCTCCAGGGCACTGTTGGCCTGTGTTTTCGGCTTGTTGTACACAATCCACGTGGAATCGATGTCCTGCGCTTGCGGCGATATCTTTAGGCCGGTGGCGACACCATTGTGAAACGATGGCCACTGATGCATATTGGCCGGAAACTCGATCTGTTGCATCTCAATGGTGGTGCCCTTGACGGGCTCACGTCCGGCCAGGCATAGCTTGGGCATCGGCATATTATCGCTGGGACGGGGCAGCAGTGTGCGCAACGTGAACATGCCCCTGCCCAGGGGCAAGGTCATGGTGCGTGCACAGTAGGCAAACAATTGTTTCTCCTGCTCCTCGATGAACTCGTGATCGCTGGTGCCCGGCGACTGTTGCACCTCAATCGATACCGGATCGGCGCTGTTCAATAGGCGACGCACCTCCTCCACCCGCATATCGTCTGGGAAGCGTAGACGCAACAGTTTCGTATCCATATTGTCCATGCCATCGTGTCGCAAATGATCCGCATCCGGTTCGGGCATCGGCAATTCACCGCTGCTCGGCGCCAGGCGTGGCGACAGCGAATCTTCCTTGTACACCCACCCGCTGTGCGGCTGCCCAATGGCCGTCTCCAGGAATGGCAGTTGTGCGTGTGCCGCCAACTCGGGCCGCAAAATCAATTCGTAGGCAGCCCAACTGCTGCCGACGGGCGGCGTCAGACGTGCCCGTTCGAGCGCCTCCGCCAGCACCAGATGCACTGCAGCCGGCAGGCGGGTAATATCGCGTCGCGTCATCTGCATGCACAGCAGAAGCTCGATCACCTGATGGCAACGCGGCACATCCGCTGAGATGCTGCGCTTGGGCCGCTTCGGATAGTTGGACTGGACGGCGCCAAAGTGTTCCAGTAGATGCCACCAGTGCTTGAGCTTGTGGTGGCCATGCAACACCAGCGAGATGAGCTGAACCACATTCCGGCTGCGCTCATTGATGCACTCCACATAGCTGTAGGGCGCCACCTCCTCCCTGCCGTGCAGCACATGCTCCAGCTGCGCATAGATGCTGGGCGCCGGCATCCGCAACAGTTCCTGGTACAACATTTGAGCGCCATGCTCCTCGCTCAGCATTGTCAGCTTCGTTGTCTTCTGTGTCAGCTCCGGAAAGTCCAGGTGATAGTGCAAAATATAGCTCTCCAACTGCATATCGATGGCCAGCTGATGCAGGAACTGCAACGATATTGTTTGAGATTAAGGCTCAATGAGAATAATATTACGATTCCAGCTGATGCCCATTGGACACTTAGCTTCATCCAAGATCCGTATGGAAGGCATCAAGAGTTTTAGTAGATAAATAAATGTGTTCAAAAAGTATCGCGAATTTTGAATTTTCGCGGGTTACGTATAATCGAATTTCGATTTTTTTGTAGCGTTATGTTGGTACTCATGTCTCTCACTTATGCCGACAAGCTCGGCCATTTTGAATGTTCACTTAATTGTTGACAGCTGCTTTGCTTGCACGTCTTTTGGATCGTCTTCGATTTTTACCTATTCAAAAAAATGGATCAAAGAACCTGTATCAAATTTTGTGTGAAAAACGAAATTAAGTGCGCGGATGCATTCCAAATGTTGATTGTGGCATACGGAGAAGCTACCTTGGACCGAAGCAACGTTTATCGGTGGTACAAAATGTTCTCAGAAGGCCGAGAAGATGTGAACGACGAAGAGCGTGCCGGACGCCCGAGCACTTCAACAGACGAAAAAATTAATGGAGTGGAGAAAATGGTATTGGCCAATCGTCGAATCACCGTTAGAGAAGTTGCTGAGGAGCTAGACATATCGATTGGCTCATGCCATTCGATTTTTATCAATGATTTGGGCATGAGACGGGTCGCCGCATTGCACCACGATAACGCCCCTGCTCACACATCGTTGCTTGTGCGCGACTTTTTGGCCAAAAACAACACACTAATGATGCCGCAGCCACCGTATTCCCCAGATCTGGCCCCCTGTGACTTTTTCTTGTTCCCTAAACTGAAGAGGCCCATGAAAGGACGACGTTACGCTACGCTTGACGAGATAAAGACGGGATCGAAGGAGGAGCTGAACAAGATAAAAAGTGTATAATATCTCATGGGGATTACTTTGAAGGGGACAAAATAGATATTCATGAATAAATAAATAATATCTGAAAAAACACAAAATTCGCGATACTTTTTGAACACACCTCGTATGCTTGTCAAACTCGAGCTGGACATCGAAAGGAGGTACTTCGTTCGAGTCGAGTTGAAACTCACCGTTGCCAGATAGTTGAGGCCGCTCTGGAAGATCGAGTCGAGCTTGAGATCCTCGTACAGCAAGTGGAGGCCATAGAATATGGCTGGCAGGGAGCAGAAGAGCGGCGCCGTCACATCCACGCTGTACATGTGCGGCGAGTCGTGCAGACAGGATGTGAGCGTTGTTTGCAGCAGCAGGAATTCCCAATCCTCATCGGTGTACGATTCACAATCGTTGTACTTGCGTCGCTTCAGCGGCTCATCATCCTGAAAGCCCAACTCATGTTGCTGCTGCTGCTGCTGCTGCAGCGGCGGCGTCGAGCAACCATCCACCACATAGGCGGCGGGGGCCGATGCAGACACGGGGGCGTCCCCGCCCAATTCGTTGCTCATCTCAGCGGATGATGATGGGGTCGCTGCTGTTGTTGTTGTTGCTGTTGTCGCCGCTGTGGCCGCTGTTGCCCTGCCCGCCATGCAACCCATCAGGCTGAGCAGCGTGCTACGAAACAGCTGCCACTCCTGCTCGATGCTGTAGTCCCTCGAACCGGGCGGATTCCGTGCGCTATACCAGCGTATGATAAAGTGCAGAAACTGTCCGGGATTCCACACCTGCCGCAACACGGCCACACAGCGTGTAATCAAGCGTGTATCGTTGAGCAGCGGCAACGAAATGCGCAGCATGCGTCCCGTCGCATAGACCAGGGTCAAGCGATTCCCGGCCGGATCACGGAGCGCCTTGCACACGTTATGCGCCTGCCGTTGCGTGTAGGAGATCGGTTGCGGCGCAATCGGTGACAACATGTGCAGCTCCGCGTCGAACGCATTGAAATCGGCGTCAATTATCGTTGGCAGCAGACTGCTGCGACGCACCTCCACAAATGAGCTGCTTGTTGTGGTGCTCTTCAGCTGCGATCCGGCTAGTTCTGTCGCTGTGGTCGTGGCAGTTGGCATTGGCACTGGCACAGCCGATGGTGGTGGTGGTGGTGGTGGTGTGGCCAGTTGAACGTGAACGGCGGGCGCCGTTCGTGTGAGCAGCGGCGTTATATGCACCTTGGAGATGAGCACAGTGCCCGTGTAGAGTATCAAACTGCCGCCCGGATCCAATACGGCTATCATATGCAATCGCGGCAATCCGACGGCATCCTTTGCATTCAGCGTCGCAGCCAAAGTGGACAGCTGCAGCGGCTCATCCGTGTCGTAGCCATTGAGCAGCACCAGCTGCAGGCGGCAGGAGCGGGCAAGCAGATAGCACAGATACGTCTGCCCAACCAGATCCGTGTGGATGAAGGCACGCGTTGCCATCTCGCAGAATTCGCGTTGACTGCAAAGGACAAACAACAGCAACAGCAACAACAACATCAACAAATACAAGTCAAACTGATCCGGTCAACTCCAAGATTGGGTTAGGTTAGAGCAACCTAACATTAGCATGAACTTACGTGCCATAGGTATTCTCCGTCCAGATGTGCTCCAAGCACATCTCCGGCTCAATTGGCTTTGCCGGCTTGACATGGGTTATCTTGCGCATATCCTTGATGGACACCGACTGCTGACTGATGCTATTCTGCAGCTGGCTGAGCGGTGTGCCCAACAAGGCGCGACTGTAACCGAATAAGGATCACTCAACTAATCAACTAATCGATCTTATCGGCATGCGAGTAACTCACTTGGACTGGCCCAGAACGCCGCTGAAGGATTGCGATTGACTGAGTCCGAATCGAGAGAAATTGTTAGCAGACGTTGCCGCATTACTGTTGCGCCCCAGCAACGATGTGGCGCTCAACTTGGTAGTCGCTGCAAATTGAACCAATTAAATTCTTCATTATAATTCATCACGAGTTGATTATATACATAAAAGATATATATACATATATATATATATATATATAAATATATATTATGGGAACTGGTAAGCACCTCCCGTCAGTTTGGTGGAGCTGAAGCTGCTGATGCCACTGGTGGCAGCCCCGTCGCGATGTCCTTGCAGCGTCTGGCCGAGCAGCTCCTGTTGCTGGCTAACATTGTTGACCTCCTCGGGCGTCACTTTGCGCAGGCGTGCCACAAAATGCTTGAAGAACTTGGCATCGTACAGCAACACCAGATCCGAATCTTCGGCGGTGAAGACGACGCTGTATTCGGGTTCGGTCATATAACCGGTCGATTTGCGATTGGTCTTGAGCACAACGGGACACGCCTCGTGCAATGGATGCGACATGGAGAAGAGCCGGGGCATCGGTATGGATACCGTGTGGGAGACGAGAGCATTACCCGAATCCTTTTCCAACAGCAGACCGTGCACAGTTTGCCACAGATGTGAGACGGGAAAATCGAGATTGGCGAGAAAATCTTCGCCGTCATCACAATACACACGCAACGCATCCTGATCTACCACACAAATGGCGGTTAAGTGATCCTCATCCGGTTGCACAGCCGCTCGCAGCTGGGCCAAGCGACCGCGAACGAAGCGACGATTGAGGAAGCAGGCAAATTTCACCGGCGTATCGCAGGTGAAGCACATGCGTCGATGCACCCCATCATCGTCATCGTTCAGGCCCTGCGTCCAGATCACCGTATTCTTGTTCACATACAGCTCCTCCTCGTTGTTCACAAAGTAATCGCACATGGGATCCTCGCGATGCATCTGTATCGGTTGCAAGAGCTGCTGCGGCAGCGATGTCAACTGGGTGGCAGCTGCCGCTTTGGGGCCACATTTCTTTGTCTGCTCAATCAATTGCTGGCGACGCTGGGCGCGCGCATAGCTCGCCTCGTAATCGTCGTAGATCTCGCGTATGGACCAAAACTCTTGGGGCTCCTTGCTGGCGGCCGAGATGTTGACGTTTTGCAGGCGCTGCAATAGCAAATGCTCGGCGGGTAAAAATTTGGGCAGCGTCGGTTCGGAGGGGCCGGGATGCTCCTCAGCCGCCTGACGACCGCGGGGAACGAATTCCAGTGGCGGCTCTGAGACGGCTATCATCTCATTGCATGCATCCAGATTTGCGATCGATCTTGTTTTACATGCACAAGCAGTCGCGTGCGCGCGTTCAACACCAACAGCAACTAACAAACAAAACAATCACCAACTTATCAATTTATCAACACACAATTGGAAATCTCCTTCGTAAAATGCCGGCTCAGTTACCGCCGCGCCGGCAAATTTGTATTGACAGTATCGTTATCGTCATTTCACGCGGTCGTCAAAAAAGCATCGATTGGCAACGATTAATAATATCACATGTTGTGCAACAGCTGTTTCAAAGACTTAACGAAGTTCAGTCAGCAACTTGTGGAATTCTCAAATTGTCATAACTTGCTGCTTATGTCACACATTTTACAGCACATGCACAACAAAAACAAAATATTTGTTTCATTTATTGAAGCTAGACTATATTTAAGTTATTTATTCAAAGTATCGATACTATTCGTGTGTCGTTAAGTTTTAGTGCCCAACTATCGATATATATATCGTTACGTAGTCAACATCTCTAGTCGGCAGGGCGTTTGCATAAGCGTAAGGTAATAACAACAATAACAACTAATTTGACAAAATTTGCTGCATTAAACACCACCTAAAAACTATTGGAAACGAATACACCACTTGTCTTGTGTACACACTGAGTAAGCAGTTGTTTTGCACAGCATAGATACGTTAATATCATTGGCAGTGCCATTGCTTGCATTTGCATTACGTAACAAACAAAAAAGAACGAAAACAAAAAAAGACGGCCTTCTAACATTTGTCGTGTTGCATGTCTGATTTGTTGTTCTGGTTTTTGTTTACAGTTTACACACACACACCTTCATATGGGCAGTAGCATAATAACGCAGTTGGCGCGAAAGTACGGTGCAGTGATATTCTTTCCAACTGTTGCAGTCGGCTCCATCTACGCAGACTGGTCCCACACACGCGACTGGAAACGCCAACAGCAGCGGGAAGCTCAAAGCGCAGCGCTAAAAATTCAAAGCTAAACAACAACAAGAGAAACAAAATGGTGCTCGGTTTGGATAAACGTGCCTTGTGGGCAGCGCTTCCACTTCTTGGCTTAGCGATTGGACACTTTCTGGATCTGAAAGAAACGGAACGCATGTCCATGTTCCGGGACAAGTCGGCATTGTACGCTCGCCCCGCTGGCTCCGAGGACAAGCCGCCATCCTGGTGATTAGCATTAAGTTTGCATTCACACTGTTTTTCTTTTCTTTTTTTTGTCTTACTCTCACTGTCGTTTCAAATAAACGGTAAAATGGCTGTGTGAAAATCACATCAGAATCCATTAAACTAGAATACGCATTGCGCTAGCTGTGACGTCATTATGTACTTACCTGTGTACCTGTGTGTACCTCTGTCATAAGCCCAAAGCAACCAACAAACTAATCTGGCTGAGCTAACATTTTGCGGTCGCCGTAAAACACCCTTCGACGATGGTCTATGCTTGATTTATTTATTTATGAAGGATTGCATTGGTTCGCCTGGACCATTGTTTGTTTTGCACATGAAAACCCATAAAACCATCAACGCACGGCCCAACGATAAGCCGGAGATAACTCGTTTCTCCACTGCCATCTCTACCTGAACTTGGGTCATGAGAGATAGCACACACACACACTCACACATTCAGAATACTCACGAAAATCGGGGCTAGCATCGCTTTTGCACCTGAAGTGCGAGCGAAACAGCACTTAAAAGAATAATCGATGCAGTCACGATTTACCGCTGTACCAATACTCTGTTGCTGCAGTATAATGATCATAAAACTTGAGAAAATAAAAATATTTCCGTGAACATTCAGTTGCATGTGTTGGAATGCCAAAACACAAAATTTGCCAGACATACATTAAGCAACCACAATATGCCCGTTTTTCTGTTTGCGAACAGAGTATTTGATGCGCAAAATCCGTTAGGATTTCAAGCAGTTCGTGTTCTGCTTAATGAAAACATGATACAGTATTTCAAATGCACATTTACTAAGCGCAAAGAGCATCTGCAAATGAAATTTGATTTGAGTGCGAGTGTGTGTGTGTGTGTAACATAATCCGCTAGAGTATCGCAAACGCACACACAGAGCGAAATAACAGACGCACTCGCAGACAAATTGAAATGCCAATGCCAGAAAAGTAATTTATTTTTATGGTTAGTGTCGCAACAGGCATAGAAAATTGTTTCAAATTGCGGGCGTGCTACGCCACAAAGGACGGTTTGTCCTTTAAAACATCCAACGGCTTTTATTTTGTACACAGACTCAAGGCAACTGCGCCGCCAAAAACGCAGCGTGCAAGATTTGCAAAGTGCTTGTCTCTCTCGCTCTCGTTCTCGCTCGCTCTCTCTCTCTCTCTCTCTCTCTCTCTCTCTCTCTCTCTCTCACACACACACTCTCTCTTTCTCTCTCTCTCCCTCTCTCTCTCTCTTTGCCTTCTAGGAACGTAACAAGATATGCATTTGGTGATGAGCAGCAATATTGTGATTTTTGGTAGAACACATTTACACTGCGAAACTGCGACTCTTCATTTTTGTGAAGACTGGCACAACTTTTCTCTCGCTCACTTTGATACAAGTGTGCGCGGTTTCACTCACTTTGGCATGACCGTTTGCCATATGTGTACTGCAAATGTACATTTTATGTATTCACTGTGATCGATTGACAATCGCAGTGACATTGTTGCTCATCTCTAATGCGTAGGCAGCAAGCACAACGACACTTGTTTGTTTGTGTGCAGGTTTCGCAGGTAATATTGAGTGTGTGGGTGCGCATATATATATATATACATATGTGTGTGTGTGTGAGTTTTGCCGAAACTCGTTTGCAGGAGCAAAGCAAAGCCATCAAACTAACCATGGGATCAGTTAGTTTTCGGCATTCAAGGCAGATACAACACAACGAAACGCAGCGCGCATAAAGTGAAGTAAAAGAAGAAGAAGGAGTAGCAGCAGCCTCAGCATGAGCTTGGATAGAAACAGTGAAGAGGCCGCAACAAAAATGTCGCCAGAATTTGCAAAGAAAACGCTGCAGGATTATGAAGTGCTCGCAGTGATGGGCAACGGTGCCTTTGGCACCTGTTACAAGGTCAAAGACAAAACCACTGGTGTCCTGTACGCGTGGAAGGGCATGAACTACGACGACCTGGACGATGAGCGTTGTGAGTCGCTCATCTCGGAGATCAGTGTGCTGCGCCAGCTGCAGCATCCCAACATAGTGCAGTACTATCACCATTTGGTGAACCGCGAAGCCAAATCCATATATATCGTCATGGAGTGCTGTGACGGCGGTGATCTTGCCCAGCTCATTCAGCGTGCACGGACGCAACGCCAACGGTTCGAGGAACCCTACATTTGGCGTGTGCTCTTCCAGCTGTGCCGTGCCCTGCAGGTATGTCTATTTATACATTCACACAGTTGGGGCCAAAATAATAGCACCATCCTCACAAGAAGTCTTTTCAATTTGTATGTTTAAGTTAATAATACTGTGGAAGAGATAGAAAATAATTAGTAAAAACATTGTTAAATTCACCGTTTTTAACGTGTTTCAAAAAATGTACGATAACTGAAGAATATAAACGAACAAAAATACAGCATCACTTTTGAAATGAAATGACATAAATAATTAAACATTTCTTTACTATTAAAGTTAGAATTATCTTTACTAATTTAGTTTATAATTAATTGGCATTAATTGTACTTTATATATATATATATATATAAACAAAACACAAATAATTATATATATACGATTTAAGCTTGATATATAGTCTTGTTGTATTCGTTAACGTTCTCGATCTCGATTCTTGCCTGGCAGGTGTGCCACAATAAAATACCCAATGGAACCATTCTGCATCGGGACATTAAGCCGGCGAATATATTCCTCGACGCGGCCGGCAATGTCAAACTGGGTGACTTTGGATTGGCGCGTGTCCTGCGACGGGAACAGAGTTTCGCCGCCTCGTTTGTGGGCACACCGCACTATATGAGTCCGGAACTGGTCAAGGGACGGAAGTACGATCGGAAGAGCGATGTCTGGGCCGTCGGCTGTCTGATCTATGAGCTGTGTGCATTGCGTCCACCGTTTCGGGGTCGGGCATTTGCCCAGCTCTCCGATAATATTGCACACGGCCAGTTTAGTCGCATTCCGGACGTTTATAGCAAGGATCTGCAG
The DNA here is from genome assembly GCA_035041595.1 of Drosophila basisetae. Lineage (NCBI taxonomy): Eukaryota > Metazoa > Arthropoda > Insecta > Diptera > Drosophilidae > Drosophila > Drosophila basisetae. Next base: position 18,546,843 of record JAWNLB010000174.1, read on the forward strand.
TCGATAATTGGCTATATGTTGGCCGTGGACCATGAACAACGGCCGGGCATTGAGGTGATCACACGCCATCCGTTGCTGGTGCGGAATATAAATGAGATATCCGCTCAGTTTCCAACACTCGTCGATGCCGGCGACGAGTTCGATGTGCCCGGCATGGGTAAACTCTTTCCGGATAGCCCAGAGCTGTCGAGCACACTGTTCACAGAGCAGTATAGCTTCAATGAGGGCTACGGCCAGCGACGATTGAGTGTTACGGGCGTCTTTACGCCGGACTTGCGCAGCGAGCTCTTCTACTCCGCCAAGCGGCGCATCTTTGCCAATGGCAAACAGCAGCAACAGCAGCAGCTACAGCAATCGGATCCGGCTCTCTACGAGAGCATCAAACGGGAGCCGAGTCCGCGTCGCATAACCCAAAATATTTTCGATGATGCACTGCAGCAGCGATTGCATGCGATACGCGCACAGGAATCGCTGCTGGAGCAGCGTGCCAGCGAACTGGAAGCGGAGGAGCAACGCCTTAAGCAACTGGAAAGGCAACTCCTGCACAAGCTGGAGCAGGCGGAGCAGAAACAGCAGCAGCAGCAGCAATGTTCTTGCCGCCTGGTTGCCCCATCCATTCCGCCCGTGCCGCCGCGACGACCGGCTGCAATACGGTGTCACGACGATACCTATTGCAGCATCGAACTGAATGACACATCGCCAACGGTGGCCAAAATGAATCTGGCCTTGCTCACGGCGCCCAAGCAGCTCCTCGCCACCAACAACAACAATACGCTGCGCAAAGTCACATTCCAGTCGCCGGCGCAAGTCAGCAAATCAGCAGCTGCAGCTGCCGTTCCCGTTCCCGTTCCAGTTCCCGTTCCAGTTGTGGTGCCCATGCAAACGAGCGTTTCCAGCACTGAGTCGGGGGATAGTCACGCTTCCAGCACGCGCCGCAAATCGATACTATCGCTGTTTGGACTCAGTCGCGCAGCCAAAGTGCCCAGCAGCAGCGTCAAACAGACAGTGGCGCAGCCGCAACAACAGCAAATGCAACAGCACGAAAAACAAAGACGTGCACCTTTGGCTACCAAACTGCCTGCCACACAACAACAGCAGCAGCAGCAGCAGCAGCAGCAGTCACAATCAGCACAACAACAACAACAACAACAGTTGACCAACATGTGGACAAAGGAGCAAAAACGTGCGGCTTTCGATTTGCTGGCAGCGATGAATGCAGCAGATAAGGATGCAGTCGGCCCCGTTGCAGGCGCACGTCGCCAGCAGTTGCGACAATCGGTGCGCGAACGCAATTCCAGCATGCAACGGAATCGCTTGCGACGCTCCATGGTGCAGCCGGCGAAGCCGTTGTTATTCGGCTCCGGTTCGGGTTCGCGCGAACAAATGTTAATTTGAATTATTTTTCGAGTCTCATTTTTTTTTTTGGAGAGGGGGCACTCAAAGTGGCCCGCCTTGTGATCTGGAATAAGTTCCGTAAACTAGACATATGTATATCTATTTTTTTCTTTCAGTTTTCCTTTATATATATATATATATTTTTTTTTTTATTTTTTTATGTAACTGCCTTGTTCCTAAGTATGTGTTTTTCATGTATGCTGTTAGCTGGTAAGCAATTATTATTTGTCAGAAAATACTTGCGCTTTGTGCAATTTACATGTAATCAAATAAATTGTGTTTTTAGATAACAACCAAACTGACCGTTAAATTGAATTTGTGCTGTAGCGTGCAGTGGCGATCGATGACGTGGTTATCGAAAGTGTATATCGATATATAAGACGGCAGTTCAGTACGGTGTTGCCGCTTTGGTCACTTGTCGGACAAAACTGTTCTGTTATTTTTCTAAATTAACTTAATTAAATGATTGATAAAGTTATAATAATCATCATTTTATGGCAATCGCTTAATTTGAAGTCTCACTCAACTCACGCACATTTCTAACGGGTTCTCTTTTTATGTATTTTTTTTTGTTAGTTTTTGTTATTGTTTTTTATTCTTTTTACACTTTTGCTTATTTTTGTTTGTTTGCAATGCTATCGCATATCGAGGAGGATGTGCCGGAATTACTGATGCAACGCAACACAGTTGCCTTCTGCAGTCAGCTGCACGTAAAGCAAACAAAATCCAGCCTGCTGCTCAGTCGCCAACTCAAATTCTACGAGTTCCGCAAAAAGGAGCTGTTGCATCACATCGATCTAAGGGACACTGGCTTGATGCAGCTCGCCACCGAATTGTTGACATACAGCGGACCCATCCACAGCTTCCTCATACGCGACGATGTGACGATGGACATCAGCAGCGATTCGACAAGCTACAGCATGTTGCACGCTGTCGAGGATCTGCCGCTGAGCATTGGCAAATATGTTTGGCTGAATGAAGAGGTCTATTTGCTGTTGCGCTGCTGGCACAAGCTGCTCGTCCTGCAGCGACCCAAGTTGGATGGTGCACGCTTCCTGCTGATCGACCAGTTTGATAATCTACAGGATTATCGCTTGGTGCGCAGTCCCATCAAATATCAGGCACACGTCGAGCTGCATTTTACAAACGGCAAACGATTGCGCACAAATTTCCAAACAGCTGACACCGCTGAGACACCAGCTCCAACTGGCAGTGCACACACAGTCAATGGCTTCCAGCGTCTGCTGGCGCGTGTCCACGGCGCACGCGCCGAGCTGCAAGCGCAGCGTGCCCAAACTCAATTGGATTTTGAGCGTGCCCGCGACCGATTAGCATTTGGTGTGCCCGGCCAGCGTTCGCCGTTGCTGGAGGAGAAGCAGCTGTTGCGCCGCTGCGGTGATCTCTGGACACGCATCTGTGGCGATTGTCTTGTGCTGGGCACCCTGCTGACCAACGCGACGGGCAGCAATCGGTGCAGCACGTTGCACGCACTGCGTCCGCTCCTCTGCTGTCTGCCCGCCGGATGTGGTCTGAACTATGCTCATCGCTTGTACGAGCTGCCCGTGCGATCGGATGGCCAGTCGCCGGTTGATTATGACGAACTCGCCCAGATCGGAGCGTGTTGCAAAGGCTTTAACTGGCTACCGGCAGCGAGCATCGTCCACAAATTGGCGCCGGAAAGCAGCGCTGTGTTGCTGCTGCGCCTGCAGCTAGACGATTTGATGGCGCTGGAGCAGATCCAATTGCTTGTCACCTACGAGCTG
>JAWNLB010000174.1:19285000-19332500 GCA_035041595.1 Drosophila basisetae
ATCAATAATGGCATCTGTTCAGATCGTTAGATGTGGTTCTTGTTGTCTACAGTAGACACCCACACACATACACACACCCACACACACACACACACACACACACAGACAGACACAGACACAGACACAGTCAGGCGTGTGATACACGCTGTGAAAACAAAGCCAAAGTAAAAAGCCCGAAAAGGTTCAACGACATTTGCCGTTTTGCTTGCCAACATTTACGTTCCTGAATGAGAGCAAATTCTCCGCACTCATTCACACACTCACTCACTCACTCACTCACTCATTTACTCACTCATTCACTCACTCACCCACTCACTCAGTCACTGACCAGGCATTCAATGCACTCAGCTTGCGTCTATTTGCCTCGTGACTAATTACGCGATGCGAGATGCGATCAGCGATTTACCCGTTTACCCGCGTACCCGCTTAACCACTTAACCGCTTGGCCCGTTTTCTGTCTGTTCCTGTTTGCATTATGTGCACATTTCAATTATCCATTATTATTCATTTCCATATTTTCTATATTTGTGTAAGATTCATTCATTGTGGTCAGAGATAGAAAGGAGTTCACAATATGTTCTCAATGTTCTCAATTATTATATATTTTTCAAAAAACCAACTTGAAATATTCCAGTGTTGGGCAACAAACCGATTGCAAAAATGCAGAAATCGGCATCGGAATCACAAACTAAATTTAATATATATTTGTAGGAACTAAAAAAAATACTGGCACTGATATTATTTGAGCAAAAAAAAAACGGTATCGGAACCAAAACATATCGTAACGGATCATCATATTACAGTCGATTCCGTTACTTGAGTGCCTGTGTGTGTGTGTGTGTGTGCTCCAACTGGTATACAACATACATAAAATATATATCCCCGATTGTGTGTCTCTAGCTTTCTTATAGTCTCTGAGATTCGTTTCTGCGACAAGGCCAGATCGAGTCGGCTACTAATGCTGATCAAGAATATGCACATATATATATATAAATATATATACATATATCTAAAGCTTATGTAGATGATTCCTTCTCTGCCTTTTACACAACTTCATTATTCCAATTTATTATTATTATTTTATTTATTATTATTTTATTATTTCTTATTATTATTCACAGAAATAACAATTTCATTATAAAATTGAAGAAAAAAATCCGACCAAGTTATTTGATATATTTGACCGATTTTGACCATTTTATTAATTTTGGCCGAATGCGAGAAGGCTCCTTGCCATAGCATCTTGCAGCCGGAATCTTTCGACTTGTTTTTACTTGTTTTGTTTTTCTTGATACCAGAAAAAATCAAGGTAAAAAGTTTGGAATAGAATACCGTTATGTTTACGGGAATTTTTATACTTTATGTACCAGAATTGGAATTCGTTTGATGATTGAATTGCCACTGGGATATAAATACATTCATACACTCAGGGGCAACAAAATAGGCACAATAACTTGTGAATGTTCAAAATAATATATATAAAAATAATAATATATATATATGCATATATGTATATATATATACTCGTATATTTACTACTACTTATTTTGTTAGTAGAGCAACACCAGTTTTCTTTACTGAAAGAGTGTGAAGACTTCAATTTGATTGATCTGAATAATGAATAATAGATAGGTGCATGTTGCACAAGAAAACTTTAGTTTGTTCTTGTTGATGAGTTGAAATGAATAATAACTAATATTGGAAGGCTTGTGCGGAATTCAAGACTGAAAACTATACTCGGAGACAAGTTTTAAGCATTTAGACCACTTGAAGCAATTAAATCGAATCCACAGTAAAATTACTATTGGCAGGCTTAAGAAATGATGATGCCCTGCTGTGAATAATAATAAGTGAACACTTTTCCAATTTGCAGCTCGGCTCGTTCTCGAGACACTTTGGCATTAAGTTTGTTAGAAGCTGATCAATTGACGATCAAATTCGTGCTTAGAATTGTGATATTTGTGCTGAGGTTGCACTGATTCTGGCACACTTACATGTTTCGGATGGAAGAAGAAGGCGACTCTACTCCTACTCCTCCTGCTGCTCCTGCTCCAGCTGCGCTCGTCTCTAGTTTCTGTTATGGATTGCACTTTGTTTGTTTTCGTTTAGCTCTGCTGCTGCTGTTGCTGCTGTTGCTGCTGTTGTTGCTGCTGCTGCTACTTCTGTTTGGCGTCGCCTTGGCCTCTGTTGCAGCAGCGTTCACTTTCGCTTTCGCTTACGCTTTCGCTTGAGAGTGTGTGTGTGTGTGTGTATTTGTGTGTGTGTGGAGGAGAGACTACTGTCGTCGAGCTTGGAGTTTGGGTTTCGCGTATTGGCTTGCCACACACACACACTATTTGCGGCACACTCAATCACAACACTGAATCTCAGCAGGTGAATTCTTCTCGTTGTTGTTCGTTTCAATGATTATTATTAGTATTATTATTATTGGTATTATTATTATTATTATTATTATTATTATTGCACTTTTGTGGCTCGCGTTGGTTTTTTCTTTTATTTGATTTTTGCCAAATTCTCTGTGTGTTCTCTTTATTTGTATTCGCACTTGAAAAAAATATAACGAACGGGAAAAAAACTATTTTTGAATTCTCGATTGATTCTTGGGGTCGGCACAAAAAACAAAGTTCAACAACGAAAACTGTTCGCTTTACACTAATTTCAATGATTTGATTTGTTTTCTTGTGTATGAAAAGCAGGTGCTTTTTGGCTTTTTTCTGGTTGGTTTTTTCTTTTCTTTTTTCGTGTGGAAAATGTGCTCAACTTTTTGGGATTTATATTTTGTTTTTTGTTTTTTTTTGTTGTTTGTATTTTATCTGGTTGTGTTTTCTATTTTCTGTTTTCTGTTTGTGTTTTTGGTTTGGCTTGACTTGACTTGACTGTTGGTTGTTTTCAGTTGCGCGTCGCAACACGCGCACGTAACGAGCAACAAACAGCAACTAACGTTATTTTTAAAAACGGAACTCAATTGAAGTGAGCCAAGTAACGCACGCCAAGGCAGCCAGCCACAGGACGAGCCGGCAGCAGCAGCAGCAGCAACAGCAGCAACAGCAGCAATAGCAGCAATAGCAGCAGCAGCAGCAGCAGCGATGCGGCAGCGCTGCGACAGCGGCTAAAGAGTCGCGCTCGGCCCTCGTCCTTGTCGACGTCCTCGTTGTTACCGTCGGTCGGCTTTGCCCGGAGCTTAAGGGCCAAGCGAACGCACGAAGCCGACACGAAGCCAAAAGCCTTCGTCGCACGAAGCCAGAAGACGACGCGATTGCTCTGCTGCTGCTACTGCTGCTGCTGATGCTGGTGTTGCTGCTGTTGCTGCTGCTGCGACCGCTACTCCTGATGCTGCGGCGGCGGCTAACGCAGTTCGCTGTCGGCGTCGTTCGGCGGACGCGCGACAATGAAATAGAAAATTTAGCACACAATTGAAGCCATTACATACGCACATAGACGCACACACACACACACACACACACACACACACACACACTGAGAGACACTTACAGATGCTGAGACACTGGCTGGCTGGAAAGGGAGTGAGGGAGGGAGGGGACTGTGTTGGGGTACGCATCGGCGTCTGGCTCCGCTAATGAGTGCGCCAAATGTTATGCTATGATTTGAAACCGTCGCCTTGCTGCTGCTGGCTGCTGCTTACTATTTAGCTACTGTCTGACTGCGACTGCGACTGCGACGGCGGCCGGTATTTTAACTACTGAAGCAAGCTGAGCTGAACTACTAAAAAACCAAAAGAAAAAACAAACAACAAAAAAAGAAGAACGGTTTAATTGTCCGCTGCTCACGGCTGCTGGCTGCGATGCCATCGAAATCACCCGCTAAACTACACACGAGGACTAAACACTCTCATTACTCATTTCCATGCCGCCTGGCTGCTGCTGCCTGCTGCCTGCTGCCTGCTGCCTGGCTGGCTATATAGACGTGTTCTACCCTTCCGCCTACCGCACACACACACGCGCACACACATCAACACACACACACACACATACCTTCCCACCCTGGCCGGCTGTTCGCGGCCTACGTCATGTGGAATAGTCATAGCGCAGCAGCCGCCCTCCTCGCTGCTCGCTCGGCCCGGCCCTGCCCGGCCCGGCCCGGCACAACAACTAGCTTTATTTTTCTTCTTTTTTTTTTTTTTTTTGTGTTTCTGCGTGTGGCGTTAAAAAAAGGCTGCGACTGCGACGGCAGCAGCGACGGCAGCAGCGGCGACGTTGGCAAAAGGAAAATCGCAAACAAAACAAAAAAGTAAAAACGAAAAATGCTAAAACCAAAAGCAGCAGCAACAACACGTTGAAACAAAAAAACAAAAAAAATATACAAAAAAAAAAACAACAAAAAAGAGTGAACGCGCATGTGTGTGTGTGTGTGTGTGTGTGTGTGTGTGTACGAGTGTACGAGTGTTTGCATGTGTGTGAGCAAAAAAAGAATCCCATAACCAACCCCGCTGCATGCTGCGTCCGCTGCTGCTGCGACGCCAGCTTCGCTGCCACACACACACACACACACACACACACACACACACACACACACACACACAAACAACCCCCGTGCGACGGCACGAAATTTTAAAAAAATACACACAACAACAAATTGTAAAGGGCAAAAAATAAAAAACCAAAATACAACTATGTGCAGCAAGTATGGGGAGTTGACTGGGTGGGTGGTTGGGTGGTTTCCAGCTGCCACCCACTGGCGTCGAAAAGGGGAAATCGACGGGGCGACGCACAAAAATATCCAGCCGAAAAAACCATTGAGTTCTGTGCGTGTGTGTGTGTGTGTGTGTGTGTGTGAATTTATATTCACACTTTTTTTTTTCCTCTTTCGAAATTTTAATTTTAATTTGTTGTTATTGTTGAAGGGCTGTTGTTGTTCTTGTTGTCCCTGTCGCCCCTTAACTGTCTCTAGGCTATATATATTTATATATATAGACTATCGAGTATATATATATGTATATATATATATATATATATTCAATAGGTGGCAGTCAATGTTGTTAAGATAACGAACATCAAACAGAGCACAAATCAGAGCAGCCACATTCACATTCACATTCACATTCAATTGAACATTAACATTCGTTCATTTATATTCTGATTCACATTCAGATTCAGATTCAGATTCACAGAGTCCCAGTTACAGTTACAAGCACAAGCAAAAGCAACACGTCCTGGCTCCGTCCGACAGCTGTCCAATTGTCCGAGCCAACTAACTGTTATTGTTGCTGCTGCCACCTTGTAGTAGCCGGCAAAACGGCTGAGGCAAGCCGGCAAAATACCAAAAAAAAAATGAAGAAAAAAACGTCGAAACACAAACAGAAGAGAAAACTGAACGAGAATCAAAACGAAGAACGATGCGATGCGATGCGAAAGGCAACCCACAAATGAAGCGAGAATGACGACGACGAGACGACCACGACGTCTTAACAGTTACTAACTGCTCAAAGAAGCTGGCCGATTTGCTTTGCCCCTGGTCTTTTGGTCTTTTGGTCTTGCTCTTGGTCTTGGTCTTGGTCTGGGTCTTGCTTATTGTCCTGGTCTGTGCCACCAACGCCTCCCCACACCTATCGTTTTGGCTACTGGGCCGAGCCGTGGCAAGCAAACAAAAAAAAAAAAATTAACTCAGCCAGCCGGCAAAAGTCGCCGTGTGGCCTTCATTGCCACGGTGGCTGGCAACGTCGACGTCAAAGCACACAACGTCAGCGTTGGCTGCGATACCAGCATGCCGCCGCCGCCTCTCTCTCTCCCTCTCTGTCAATATGCCTGCCTCAAGTCTGAGGTCAAAGTTTGAAGACGGCGCCAATTCTCTTGCTTGCTTTTAGATCTATTCTTATAATTTAGTTTAGTGGTTATGGCCACCAAATTGACCAGGCGGACACACACAACCATACACAACCAACCACACACAAACACACACACACAAGCAATGTTTGGGCACACGTTGGGCGCCATCAATACATGCGTATGCCAGCATACAAATGAGCGTAATAAAATCAAATGTTGATAGTGTGTAGTTGTAAGCATTACCTTAACCTAACTCCCCCATTCAAACACACATAAAATGAAGCAACAGAAAATAGTCGAACGAAAGCAGGACACGCACACACACAGCACACACACACACAGACACAGAGCACACATCGGGCAGTGTCGGGTCGACAGAGCAGAAAAGCACAAAGAAATCTACTACACGCAATCTTCATTTTCAACGCCATCAAAGCCATTCCAATCATCATTATCGTCGCCATAATCATCAAGTAAAGTACCCACCAGTAGCGCCACGCAGCGCTGCTGTCCTCCCAAAGTATGCCATGTTCTTCACAGTGCCTTCCACTTTCCCTCCCTCTCTCCCTCTCCCTCTCTCTCTCTCTCTCTCACTCTCTCTCTCTCTCTCGCTCTCTCGCTCTGATTCTCTCTCTGTCTCTGTCCCTGTCTCTGTCTGTCTCTTTGGCTTGGATTCCGCTCTCTTTGGCTGTGCTCTTAGACGGCGCGGCGACTTACAGATGCCAACAAGTGCGCCAAATTTTTTTCTTCTTTTTTTATTTTTTATTTTATTCCTTTACATCTTTCTTTTCGGCAGAGCACGCGCCTTTGCCCAACGTCTGTGTGTGTGTGTGTGTGTGTGTGGGTGGGTTGGTGGATGGGTGGTTGGATGGTTGGGTGTGTGGCTAGCACAGCAAGGCCAAAAGACAGTGTAATACAATCGACGTCGCGTCGCTTTGTTGTTGTTGCTGTTGCTGTTGCTGCTGCTGTTGTAGTTGTAGTTGTAGATGTTGATGTCTTGGTTGTAGTTTTCTTAAGCACACTCTGAAGACGCACTAGACACAAACGCAGCGCCGTCAAACTGAGGTTAGGAATCGGGATAGGGTTGGGGTGTGGGCTGTGTGTGGTGTGGGGAGATGTGGCTCATGTTGGAAGAGGCAGGACAGGCAAATGCGACAAATTATTTTAGCTGCATGTGGCGCGTAAATACTTGTAGTTTGTTAGTGGTTATTGCTGTTTGTTCTTCTTCTTGTTGTCTTGAATAAAAAATCTTAGAAGTCAGTCAAACACATACACACACGCACAGCGATATACACACACATGTGTGTGTGTGTGAGGCGCAAGTAGTGTTTAACATGTGCGTGTGTGTGTGCGTGTGTGTGTCGGTGCACATAATTTTGATTTACTCGGCACACAGCTGCCCCTACCCTAACAGTCACCTACACACACACACACACACACACACACACACACATATATATATACATGTGCTTAGGGTAGGCGGCAGGCGCTCTGATTTTGAGTTTGTTTTACTGTTACATTGCTTCGTTTGCTGCAGCTCTTCTTCCTGCTGGGGAAAACTTTCAGCATATTTTCTTAGACAGCGCAGCTCAAGTGTGTGTGTGTTTTTTTTTGTTTTTTTAAATTACACACACACACACACACATCTACTCAGGCGCGCATACTCATAAGCATGGCATTGATGTATGTACATCTTATGTAGATTATTCGCTGTGTATAATTTTCCAGCTCGTAGTAATTAGCCAATAGGAATAGCTTTTGCATGTGTGTAGTGGTGGGCGTGTTTCCTTAGGGGTGGGTGGTGTGTGCCCCGTTTCGTGTCGTGTGCGTGGCATACGTGTGTGAGTGTGTGCGTATGTGGCAAGTCGTCCAATTGAGACTTAAGATCGGGCGGTCCTAATTCTATCCCTCTACAGCCATCTATTTCATTTCTTTCTACTTTCAAACTGTCAAAGTAAGCCTTCAGCTAATGTTTATCATTTAAAATGCACATCTGAAGTGTTGGCAAATATTTGGACAAAGCCATGAATCCACAATTCCTAATCCATGGGGTTAAACAGGAGTTTGTTAGAAGGAGAACTAACCATTGTGGCACAATGAACCCAGCATGCCTCAAGTGGGTTGGAGGCGGGGCAGCTTATACTCCCTTGCTGGCAACCGTTCTAAAACAGTTACAACTTTAATAGTCAATATAATATAGCTCATAATAAAGCTGTGTATTTGGGCTTCAAGATTAGTTTTTTGGATTTTCAAGAGTAATTTGAGAAAACGATAGAGTTTAAATGCAGCCTGAATTTTTGGACATTAGCTCACAACATATTATCCAGAAAGTATATTTCTAAAACCCAGCCTTTTTCTTTTCTTAATTCCAGCGCACAGTTTTCTAAAATGTTGAATGAAAATATCTAGTTTCCAAGGTGTGTTTATTTTTGTTTTTTTCTTTTCTTTTTTTTTTGTTTGTTTTTATATCACACAGCAGTTAAGCTCAGACAATAGCAGCAGTCGACAGAGCTAAATTCATCACTATTTTTCTTAGCTTGCATATCTCAATTGGTATTTATATTTGTACGAAATATGTTTCTGAAAAATGGATTGTTTTTGTAAGTATGTCGAAACATAACTGTTTCTAGTTAATGTATCGTCCCCACTTGGAAAACAATGAGTAAACAAGGCCCATATCATTATCCCAGAACCTAATGAATTTTCAGCTCTTTTCAAGTCAAAACTTTTCCAACACACAGAAAATATGAAAAATGAACTCTTTGCTTTTAGGCAACGAATTGAAAGCAGTGCTATTTCTGTGGCCTGCACTGTGTGTACCAAATCTGGCTGGCTGGTTGTTGCATGTCATTTAAATTTGTATGCATTTGGCATTTTGATTCCACCAAATTAATGAGTTCCCTGATGATTTATTCTTTTTTTTTTATTATTATTATTAATATTATTATTATTTGCTTTATTTATAAATGGCAACTAATTTTTCTCGTTTCTGTCAATTTGCAGTCCGTTGAGCGTTTTTTCTGCTGCTGGGATTGGTAAGTGTTCCAATCGATTATTAATTATGAATTGCCAGGGAAATGAGGAAAAGCAAACAAGAAATAGTGCAATATGTATAGAGACAGTCAATTGAAAATTCAAATATATATATACACATATACACATACACATACATACATACATATACATATATATATATATGTGTGTGTGAGTGGCATGGAGAGGAGTGTTGGCGCAGTGGGATAATGGGGCAATTGGGGAAGTTGGACACGCCAAAGAGTAAGCCAAAAGTGTCAGCAGTTCGCGTTTTACAGCTCCACCTACTTTTTTTTATATTGCGTTGTTTTCGGTTAATATATTACGCACATGTCTCTGGGCTCGCCGATGGGTGATGAGCTGAGGGGCACTGGGGATGGAGGCGGGGCTCGTGAGTGTGAGCAAAGAACAGCCTACACCTATCTGCATATATATGTGTGTGTGTGTGTGTACATTTATGTACACACACATATCTGCATACCCCACAGACAAACACTAGCGTACACACACACACACACACACACACACACACACAGACATGCTCACTCGCACGCATAGCCTATAAACGAGCCAAAATATTAACCAAACAGAGAAAAGCGCCAAACGAATATCAACCCTAACTCCACATCAGGCGCCATCCCAAACCCACCCATGAAACGATGCGCAGCAGTTAAAAATATTTAAAAAAGTGGAGTGCGACGCAGTTGACGGCGGTTAGCTCCACCAGTCCCCCAACCCCCAACCTCCAAAACCATTTCAATACCCCAAGCACAACAACTGTGCGTATATGTTGTGAGTGCGTGTGTGTGTTGTTGTGTGTACCTTTTTTTTCGTAGTGGGAAGTGGGTAATTTGGGTGGGTGTGGGGGAGGGGCCTTAGCGTCGACGACAACGAGAACGGCAACGGCAACGGCGATGGCGACGGCGACGCAGCTAACGACAGCAGCGCCACCACTCTTGGTTAATTGCCAAAAACAACTGAAAGCGAGATGTGAGGCAGTAAATGTGGCAGTAACAAAATCAGCAGTGGCAGCAGCACCAGCAAATACCAAAAAAATCGAAGCAAAAAAAGACACGTTACCAAATTGATCCTCACTTTTACTTATAGGGCACATACGGATGTAAACTATATGTACATATATATATACAGATATATCTATATATATTTCGGATATCTGTACCAAGACAACAAATTAAACACAAAAATACCCAACTAAAAACTGATAGTTTGCTGTCCAAATGTTGGATTTATGGCATTGTAAAACTGATCTTTAGTGGGTTTTATGCGCATGTGTTTTGCATACAAGAAATCATATTTCGACCGATTCTTGCCGTTGGAGCTGAATGATATAGGATGCTATATATATATATGTATATATTATGCTAGGAGTAGGTTAACATGTGTAAAACTAGTCAGTTTGCTTAGGACTTTGCTGTGAAAAGGATTTCGGAACAAACAGGCAGACAGACAGACAGACAGATGGACATGGCTATATAGTGCTGATGATTGAGATTGAGAATATATATATCTAACGGGCTCGAAGCGATGTTTCTGCAAGGATATCAAAGCGAGAGCTTTTGCTCGATCGATCGTTGAAACATTTGATCAATTTGCTTGCTTTGTTGAACTGCTCGCTTGTGGCAACTTGCGCTGCTTGTCGGCAGCAGCAGCAGCGCAGTCCGCAGCGCAGTCAGCAGCGCAGCAATTAATTTACTTTTTTTATTTTTATTTTTCTCTCTTGTATGTGTAGCAAAAGTTTTTCTAATTCGCATTTATGTTTAATTTTCGTGGGTGCTTTCTTTCTGTCTCGTTTTGGCACGTGCGCCGTCGAGCTTAGTAACCCCAGCGCAAGCAACACACACACACGCACACACAGAGACTGTTGTGCCTCAGTCCAGTGCAGAACTTTGCCGCGCTGTGCGCCTCTTTTTTAATGGGGTGCTTTATGACAAACTTTCAGCTCGCGCCATTCGGCACATGTGAAATGCGCGTGTGTGCTTTAAAAAAAAACACCAAGTAGAAGTAGCGAGTGTGTGTGTGTGTGCGAGTGTGTGTGTGTGGAGGTAGTAATGTCGTCGTTTACAATGGGGAAAAAGAAGCAAGGATCCACGCATTTCTAACACCGCCCACTAATGCCGAATGTGTGTGCCGCTGTGTGTGCTGGTATTCACACACACACACACACACACACACACACAGCATGCATATAGGCCCCCTTCCGCCTAAATGACGCTCATGTAAATTGTGTGTTCTGTGAGTGTGTGTGTTCTGTGTGTGTGTGTGTGTGTTCTGTGTGTGTGTGTGCGCGTGTCTGCGGAGTAATTTTTTAACTAATTTTCTATACAAATTTTTAGCATGTCGCTGGGGTCGTAAGCATGTATGTATGTGTGTGTAACGCACACAGACACACACACACACAAATACATGTGTATATATTGTGGGAAATATGTGTGTGCGCTCATTCCTTCACTCAGTGTGTCTGTGTGTCTCTGTGTCTGCGTCTGTGTGTGTGTGTGTCAAAGCTATGTTTTTTTTTTTTTTTTTTAGTTAGTACAAATTGGATATTCTCGCTTTCGACATTCCATTTTTCCGACATTCCAAATTTTTGAATAGATCTTTTTACATTCAAATATGAACAGCAATGCTTAAGATCAAAGACATTTCGGGGCTTGCCATATCTTGGACAACTTTTGTGTATCTGTAGTTGAAGAGTGTGCAAGTTTTGGTCAAGGATTTCTAGGTTTGACTTAAGAAATTCGTATGACAATGCTACTCTCTATCTCCGTCTCTCTCTCTCTCTCTCCCTCTCTCTCTCTCTCTCTCCCTCTCTCTCTCTCGCTGTAGCTCTCTTTCTCTTCAGATATGATTATATTGACTTTAGAATACGCCATTATTAGACAAATGCAAGCAGCGACACACACACACACTCACACACACACACACACACAGAACACACACACACACACATAGAACACACACACACACACATAGAACACACACACACACAGGCCAGTCGTGGTACATGAGTTAATGGGAGAAGAAGCACAAGAAAAAGAAGGAAAAAAAACAACGTATGCAACAATGTGGCAAGCAGTTGAATTATACAATATACATATCTGGGCTTCACTGTCGACAATAAGACAGGAGGCAGGGCAGCAGTGGAGCAGCAGTGGAGCAGCAGAGGTGGGGAGCAATTTCGATTCCGATGGCGATGTCGATGTTGATGTCGAGTCATGTTGCTCTTATGACGATTTGGCAGCATGATATACATTTTGGCTGTTCGAACGGGGGGTGGGGAGGGGGGCATGTGGCAATGGGCTGGGGCAGGATCGGTCAGTCATTGTGATTGCCATTGTTTGCTGTTGGCAGTGTCAGCTGCCACACATAGATTGTCTGTGTGTGTGTGTGTCTGTGTGTGTGTAAAATTAACATTTCATTTGGCTGCGTTTTTTCGCTTCATCAATAAATTTGCCAACCCCAAGCTCACAAATATTTTTCAATATTTTTTTTTGTGTTTGTGCGATTTATTTTATTCATTTTTATTCATTTTTATATATTTTTTTTTTGGCCATTCTTTAGCAATAAAAAACCATTACATAGGCAAATATACATTTTATCGGGCTGAGCGAGTGTGTGTGTGTGTGTGTGTGTCGAAATATTGCTAGTAAAAAAGTTTGCCATTATAATTACAATATAAAAAGCATGTGACGTCAAATATTTTTCGCTATTATTCATGGGGCTTCTACTTATTTATTCACACAAAAATTCCATTTCGATTGTCGATTGTCGACTGTGTGTGTGTGCGTGTGTGTGTGTGTCTGGGTGTGTTTGGTTGTGTGTGTGTGTAGAGAGAGAGAGCCATAAATTAAGTGAAATGCACAAATATTGTTTGATACGTGCAAAACTGATGATAATTGCCTCATCCATAAGCCTATAAAATAATATCATTGTCGGATTGAGTCTTAGGTTTCATGGTTGTATTATAATATTTCAGCTCATTAACTATCGATGCTGGTCAACAACATCAACATTGTTGCAACCAAAAATTAGCAAATACCAAAATAGCACTCACCAAACTGTTTATAATGAGATATAGACTGACACAGAGGTATTAGCCCGGTGACTCCTTAGTTAGGATATTAGTTCCTTCAAAGGGGAGGTGGGGTTTTCCTGGAGAGTGGAAAGGTCTAGAAAGGTATGCAATTAGGCAGTTAGGGAGTTGTACATCGGTACTCTTAATTCTTAACCCGGGTTTTAGAGAAACAAAGATACAGGCATTAACCCTTAGCCCCAGACCCCAAAACCTTAACCCAACATATCACCCACACCTGAGCATAAAGTGAAAAACTTGAAGCCTCCGCTCAACTTGTGTATGCAAGGTGTATGTGAATGAGTCTGTGTGTGTGTGCAGCTGGGGTCGGTGGTAGGTGGTATGTGCTGAGTGTGGCAGAATGCTATTTTACACAACATATCGCGCTCGTAAAAAATAATATAACTACATACATGCGCGTTTACTACCCATTACAAGCTCAGCTGCCTCCTGCGCTGCGACTCCTACTTTGACTGTCGACCCCCACCCCACCCCCCTCAACCATTCCCCATGCCCCACTCATTCTCATTCCCCCAGTCTCTCTCTCTCTCTCTTTGCTGTTGCTAGTGAAAGTTTTGCTGTCTCTGCCGTTGCTGGTACGCTTCGCTACCACACCCCCCACCCCTCCGCCCAACCCCCCTTGGCACGGCCAACTGCTTTGCCACGCATAAGCGTAATTCTAAAAAATTAATGTCGCTTTCGTAATTTCAACACACAAAAACTGCCATCAGAACAGAGCAGAGCAGAGCAGCGCTGCCAGCGCCAGCACCAGCGCCAGCACCAGCGCCAGCGTCAGCGAACTAAAGCACTGGCTGCGAATGTCTTAGTTAGCAAAAAGCATTGCAGCCTGCTAGGGGCAAAAATGGGGTAAGCCCAAGTAACGGAAAGTAAAGTAAAAAAGTAAAGCAGCGCCAAAGCAGTGGCATGCGTGACAACGACTACAACGACTACAACGACGACAACGACGCGGATGCTGACGTCGACGTCGACGACGACGACGACGACGACGTCGAGGACGACACTCACTTAAAAATTCGAATGTTATAGAAAAATGAGCAAGGCACAAAAAAAAGAAAAGTAAAAAACAAACCGAAGGCAGCAGCAGCAGCGCCGGAAAAAAAGCGAACTGAAATTACATAAAATGAAAAGTTCTCGTTACGCGGCGCAGTTGGTACGCCCAACCCCACCCCCCTGCGTAGTACGAACCCCTTAGACCCGCCGCCCTCCCAACTTCCCTACCACTGCTGCTGCTGCTGCTGCTGTTGTTATTGTTGTTGTTGTTGATGCTGTTGCTGCTTCTAATGCTCATCTCTTTCTAACTCGGCAATGTCGACAGAGCAACATCGGCGATTCGTTTGCTGTTCTCTCTCTGTGTGTGTGTGTGTGTGTGGGTGTTCCCATTCTTATTCTCATTGTATACCCGTTCTGAGGCACCGCGACTGATTACTACTTTTATTGCTAGCAAATATCGTACTTTCTCTTCAAGGTGGATGCGGCATGCAACAGCCATGTGCTCGTACTCGCACTCGCACTCATAACCCCTGCGCGAAATAGTGTGTGTGTGTGTGCTTAGCTTTTTAGTCAGCTGTAGAGGGGGGCTCGCGGGGGATGGGGGATGGGGGGTTGGGGGCGGTTGGCTGTTGTAACTTGCGCGGAAACAAGGTTTTTATTTCACCATTTCTTTCTATACTTTTTCACTTCGGGCCTCTTGTTGTCCCCAGCAAAATTTTGCTTTAGATTTTGCTGCGCGAAATTTTTTCAAGGGTGGTTTATATATGCATGTGAGTGAGTGTGAGTGTGTGTGTGTGTGTGTGTGTGCGACAGTGCGTGTCTGTGCCGATGTGTGTGTGTGTGTGTGTGTGTGTGTGTGTCTGTGTAGTTGCGACTTGGCTGTGGCAAAGCCAGCTGAGGCGGTGGCAGCGGCTGTATCTGAAGCTGTAGCTGTAGATGTAGCTGAAGCTGAGGCAGACGTCGTCGTGCGTTGTAGTTGTATTTTTTCAATTTTAGCTAACGGTGACGCTGGCGTCGATGCCGCTGTTGCTCCCGCAGTTGCGCTTCTTCTAGGTAGGCAGCGCGCCCACAAGCCCCCCCACCCCCCCGCCAACCTACCCCTACCCGCTGCTCAGCTCCATTGCCAGAATCTTCATCTTCGTTTGCAGCTCTCAATTTTTTTTTCGTTTTTCATTTTTATTTTTTTTAACTACGTGTTCGTAGTTAAAAAAATCTCATACATATTATGTTTTATGCTGGCTGCTTGTAAAACTGACTCTGTGTGTGTGTGTGTGTGTGTGCGTGTGTGTGTTGCCGTCTGTTACAGAGGCAGAGGCCGAGGCAGAGGCAGAGGCAGAGAGGCGGATAAGCGGAATTGTAGTGGAAAAAAGGTGCTTTTCAGACGCAATGACAACGAAAACGAAAATGAAAACGACAGAAGCACAGCAGCACAGAAGCTACACATGGCAACATAGCAGAGCAAACAAAGTATACACTGAAAGTAATTTTGCTTCACATGTATATGTATGTATGTATGTATGCATGTATATAGATGTATATGCTGCACTTAGGATTTGTTGTTGTTGCGATTGTATTTGAGTTGGAAATTTGCTGTGCAAAACTATGTAACATGCAGAAGGAAGCATCTCCGATACTAGAACACACACATATATATATATATATATATATATATATATATACTGGTGATCAGCAACAACAGCAGAGTTCATCTAGCCATGCCATGTCGGTTCGTCTACATGAGACTTCTTTGGAATGTAAGCTGATGGGTCGTTTACCCCGAGGAGATCTGTTTTATTTCGTTTAATCAGAGACAGATACTTGCAATTAATATGTACATATATACATATACATATATGTATATATATATATAAGATAAATTGACATATTACTGATCAACTGCGCAGACCTTTATCGGGATCGAATTAGAAACATGCAAGTTTGAGTCCAAAAGTTACTCTAATATTGATACTCATTGTTAACGACTATCAAAGTGGAACATATTAGAACAGTAGAAGTAGGACAGCTGGTTGCAGGGTATACCGCAGTGCAGCATTCTTACTTGGTCTTACTTACTTGTTGTTATTGTTGTTGTTGTTAGCAGCACTACTCGACTGATTTGTAGCAGTGTAGTGGCTAGTTGGCACAGAGAGTTGCTCTGAATTGAATACGAGTAGTAGATGAAACTCACACCGGCCACTCTAGGCACGGGTACTCCATAATACATACAAATAAAACCATTCACAGAGAAGGAAAGGAGAAAAAAACACAACACAAAGAAAAAAACTGAAAAATGAAAAAGTGAAAAAATCCAAAAACAACTTCAGTAAGTTTAGAAAATAAAAAGCACACACAACCCTGCGTCGAGGGTTGCAATATTTCTTTTGCATTGCTTGCTGGCTGCTGAGGAGATGCCGGCGTTGACGACGACGTCGACGTCGACGACAGCGTCAGCGTCAGCGTTAGCGTCAGTGTCTCGCTGTCGACGTAGACGTAGACACACACAGCACACAGCCAACAACAAACAACAGGCTTGGGTATTAGTTGATGTTCACGTTGTTGTTGTTGCTGTTGCTGTTGTTGTTGTTGTTGTTGTTGTTGTTGTTAGTAGATGTCAGGTAGTTGGGGGCGCAGGGGTGTGCGTGTGTGTGTGTGTGTGTGTGTGTGTGTATGGCATCCTTTTATATTTAAAAATTCTCATTTCAATGTCGTCAGCTCGTGGCGGTTGGGCACCGGGGTGGATATTCGCCGCGGTATGCCCCAACTCACCCCACTCCACCCACCCACTCCCCACTCGAACATAACATACTTAATATTACTTTTAATTTAGAATTCGTCTGTGCGTGTGTGTGTGTGTGTGTGTGTGATGGAGAGTGTGTGTGTGTGCCTCTTTTATGCATTGTTGTTTGTGTATCGTCGACTGCTGCTCCTTTTAAGAAGCAATCGCGATTAGTTTGCCGGTGTGGGTAGAGCAGCCGAGTAAAAGCGAAAGTTGTCTGTTAACAACAAGCAGGGGAGCATCAAAAAAAAAAATAAAATAATAATAAAACATGCGGGTAAATTGTGTTAGCTGATCAATGAATCAATATATTCATATATATATATATATATATATATATATATATATATTGCATACACATATCGCCTATAATCTCAAGCTCAAGTTTCGAGTGAGGGCAATTGCGACCAAAAACAGCATCGCATGAACATTGCTAATGAGATGTTGGACTCTGTCCGCGACGACCCAAATTTGCTCCAGAGGGTCATAACTGGTGACGAATCGTGGGTTTATGGTTACGACGTGGAAACCAAAGCTCAATCATATCAATGGAAGCTGCCGCACGAACCAAGACCGAAAAAAGCGCGCCAAGTTCGGTCGAATGTGAAAGTTTTGCTGACAGTTTTCTTCGATTGCAGGGGCGTGGTGCATCATGAGTTCTTGCCACAGGGTAGAACGGTCAATAGGGAATATTACCTGCAAGTTATGCGCAATTTGCGCGAAGCAATCCGCCAGAAACGCCCGGATTTGTGGAAGAACAAAAATTGGCTTTTGCACCACGATAACGCCGATAACATCGTTGCTTGTGCGCGACTTTTTGGCCAAAAACAACACACTAATGATGCCGCAGCCACCGTATTTCCCAGATCTGGCCCCCTGTGTCTTTTTCTTGTTCCCTAAACTGAAGAGGCCCATGAAAGGACGACGTTACGCTACGCTTGACGAGATAAAGACGGGATCGAAGGAGGAGCTGAACAAGATAAAAAAAAATGATTTTTTGAAGTGCTTCGAAGATTGGAAAAACCGTTGGCACAAGTGTATAATATCTCATGGGGATTACTTTGAAGGGGACAAAATAGATATTCATGAATAAATAAATAATATCTGAAAAAACACAAAATTCGCGATACTTTTTGAACACACCTCGTATAATATCTCATGGGGATTACTTTGAAGGGGACAAAATAGATATTCATGAATAAATAAATAATATCTGAAAAAACACAAAATTCGCGATACTTTTTGAACACACCCCGTACATGTCGTAGCATTGCTGGCAAATCATGGGGTACATCTCCAAAGATACTAAGATGTCTCCTAGGTGGTTATAATCCTCTACGTTTCAAACAGATCATAACCATGGGAAAGAATAGCCTTAGGATACTTACCGGTCTATTGACAGGACACTGTAGACTAAGAAGTCACCTGACAAAACTGGGTATACTTAGTAGCGATCTCTGCAGGTTTTGTGAAAGAGAGGAGGAGTCCTCGAAGCACATCCTGGCAGAATGTGTCGCCCTAACTAGAAGAAGAAGCAGCATCCTAGGGGCGCATGTTTTGAATTGCGAAGACATAGTAGACCTCAACCCAACAAAGATCCTCACGTTTGTAAGAGAGTTGGGACTGATGGAAGAGCTATAGCTCAGAAGGGGGCACAATAGATCAAATAGGTCGCGGTGCAGTCTCACCCCCCAATAATAATAATTACATGCCACATTTTTGAAAAATGTGGAAAAATAAATACAAATATTTTTAGGATGTTACAGATTATTAAACATTAGCATTTTAAGTTTTCATATAAACTTAGACCGACTTAAATAGCTTACAAATTTACATCATTTAATATGAAAAACTTACAATTTTTCGGCGATCGAGTCCGAGACCGTATTTTCTGAAAAATTTGAAAAAAGCGTTTCTGATTAGTAAGAATTGTATTTTTTGTATTTCGAAATTAATCTTAATTTTCTAAAATGAAGAGCGACGATTTTTTCTGACAAAGGTGACAAATATTTCAATGCCTATCTCAATTTTAACCCCACTTTAAACTTTCGCCCGATTCGATTGCTTCTATAGCTGTATGATACAGTGCAAGAATTGGTTGAGTTCAAGAGTAACTCCACAAACCATTACAATTCTGCTGCTTGATATAATTTGGCAACTAATACTTGTGCGTGTGTGTACCAAATGGGCATATCTGCACATAGATACACACATACATAAGTACCTATACATGTGTATATATGTGTGTTGCTATGCATGTGTGTGTGAATAACTTGAACTCTGCACAAAGACGGACAGAAGGAGGCACTAGGCACTAGGCATTGAGCATTGAGCATTTGGCATTGGACATGGGGCATAAGGCATGGGTCGATTTGGAAGGTAGCAGTACCGACAGGGCTCCCATAAAACATACAAATGGCCAAATAAAACATTTTAAATGTAACAATAACAACAACTACAGCAACAATAACAAGCACAGTCATAATAATAATAATAACAACAACAGCAAATAAGAAAATAGTAGTATTGTGCTTACAAAAAACGAAGAGACGACGACGACGACGGCGAGCCAAATCATGAGAACCACCAACAATGGCGGACACAAAGAAAGGGAGAGCAGTTTGGTTAACGGTAAGTGGGAGGGCGTAGGTGGGAAGAGAGCGAGACAGCGAGAGAGAGAGAGAGAGAGAAAGAGACGCACACAGGAGCGCAGAGAAGTAAAATATTAAATACATCTGGATACATTGGGATGCCGATTCTTGTTAGCATTGCTTGACTTGACTTGCTGCTACTGTGGCTACTACAACTTGGCTACAACTACTACTAATGCAACAACCAAGCAACCGATGCAAAAGCAACTGCAATTGCAACCACTTACTTACCTACTAGCTTACTTACTCACCTACATCCAGCATAAGAATCGACCTGAATATTTAATAATCGCGACCAGCGAACTGAAGGTTTGTCTTATTCATAGACATAAGAAAAGCATTTGTTTCTCAGTTTTGTTTTTTAAACATTTCCCAATAATAGAAAATATAGAACAATACTAAAAAGTATAGAAATGCAAAACTTGATTCTTAGAAAAAATTCCTCAAAGGGTTCCGAGCTTAAATTCCCCGTGAACACTAATAAACTAATATTTAATAATAATAACAACTTTGCAACATTTGACGACTTCTTATTGCCGATCTTCACGAACTCGACTCTTCCGTGACTAATGCTAATGCTGTTGTTAATCCCACTGTAACTACTCGTTGCATGTAGAATGTAGACACTTGCAGCATGAAATTATCATTTAATAACCAACCGCTGAGAATCTTATTCATTAGATTGCCTTCTTCGCATTTTTGGTTGAGCTTGCAGCAAGAGTGCAGCGAGTGGGTTTGGCGAGTGGGATATGCGAGTAAACAACAATACGGCGTATTAGTTATGTTGTCCGGCCAATGGCACGTACATTGCACATAACAAAGGGGCAAATGGGCAAAGGCGCAAAGGCGCAAAGGGTGGTTTGGGGGGGGCACTGGCACTGGCACTGGCCTAGGCATTTAGGGTCACTATTTTGGCAGTGCTACGTGCCATTTACAATGATACCTTTCTTATGCCGGCTTTGACCACGCAAACCCAAACCCGGGCCGGAGAAGGACTGGGAGACGGTGACGGAACCGTAGTCAGAGTCGTAGTCGGAGTCGGAGTTGGCGCATTGCTAAGCGCACAAAAACTTAGAAATAATCACCGACATAAATCTTAAAATGCCTGCCTTTGCCCTTACCGTGAGCGTTGGCGTTACAGTTACCTTTGCCGTTGCCGTTGCCGTTACCGTTACCGTTACCGTTACTGTTACCTAACTACTCGCCGTCCTTTTGTTGTGTTGTCTGTGTGTGTGCGTGTGTGTGTCTGGCATAGCTGGAAGGGGGTATGGATGACACAAGAGCAACAGCAACAGCAACAGCAACAGCAACTATGGCAGGTGGCTTGGGATGCTCTGCCTATGCCTGTGTGTGTGTGTGTATATATGTATATATGTATGTATGTGTATGCCTTCGCCTCTAACTCTGGCTC
Organism: Drosophila basisetae; assembly: GCA_035041595.1. Classification (NCBI taxonomy): domain Eukaryota; kingdom Metazoa; phylum Arthropoda; class Insecta; order Diptera; family Drosophilidae; genus Drosophila; species Drosophila basisetae. Next base: position 19,305,756 of record JAWNLB010000174.1, read on the forward strand.
CATCACCATCACAGTCTCTCTCTTTCTCTCTCTATCTCTCTGTTGGTCTCCCTCTCTGCAGGGGCAAATGAAAAATAACTTAGAAGCACGTTTTGTGGCATTTTTCTTATATTGTTGTTGTTGTTGCTGTTGTTGTTGTTTTTGTTGCTGCTGCTGCTGCTGTTGTTGTTATTAGTGTTGCACATAGTTCAGTGACAAAATGCGGCAGCCACCAACGACTGAGACGGTGTGTGTGTGTGGTGTGTGTTTGTGTGTGTCTGGGCCAAAGAAAAGTTTCTTTCACTTCGATTTTCAGCTAGATGTTATTGTTGTTTTGTGTGTTGTTTTTTTTGTTTGTTTGTTTACACTCATAGATATGTATGCATGCAGGCTTGCGGCACGTGGCTGAGACTTGTGGGCCACCGGTGAGACGGTGTTACAGTGGTGATGATATGGCTATCAGCTACAGCTATAGCTAAAGCTAGCCAACTGATGCAGTCATTGATCGTTGGTTTGATCTTGTAAACAGCAGCTGATTCAATAATCGGCCCGGCTAACCGGGCACGAGCTTTAACTGAACAACATGGTTAAAAACAATGGCCAAAAAATGCCACATTTGCCTTGTTGTACAAATATTGAATGTGTGCTGGTTTCCCATTGTCTTTCCATTGTTGTTGTTGTTTTCGTTTGTGGGTTTTCCTTGATGCTTGGTTTTTGTTTTTGTGCATAGCCAGCCAGCCAACCATTTTTACACAGGCCTTCTTCAGCAGCCGCTGCTGTTGACACTTGCGTAAATCGACTGTTGTCAGTTGGTCAATAACTGCACACACTGCAACGTGTCCAATGAACCCTCAACTCAAGGTCGCTCGCACACAAAACACAAAACTCCCCCACTCCCCGTAAAAGCCCACTCAAAACCCGTGCAAAATTACAACAAGAAAGAGACAAATGTCACTAAATATCGGGAAAATGCATTTGTGCCATAATTGACATCAATATAATTCTAGACGATTTCATCCAGATTAACACTGCATTCAAATTTAAGTGTTAATCAAATTGCCAAAAAGTGATCAGATTTTCAAAAACCAATAGTTTCTCGATCATCGCTGTTTGACTTCTAGAACAAAACTATGTTCAAAGTATCGAAACCCGATTCTGATCAGATCCTGGAAAGTAGTCTAGGGACGGGTCAAAACATTACTCAGCCATTTCTTTATCAAAAGTCTGTCGACTTTCTTAATTAAAAATTGAGTAAAAGATTTCAGTATAAAAATGAGTGACTTGAATTGACTTTAGGATAGCTTCCAACTTCCCAACTTCATTAATTTAACATTTCTTTCAACTCATTTCTTAGGTGATTCCTAATCAGTGCGTGCTGAGCACGAATCGCCCTCCCTTGCTGCTGTCCCAATTTGCTTCAGACTTTCAGACTTGAGCTGGGTACTGGGTACTCTGGCTACACTAGTCAGGCAGGCCAGGACAATAAAGTGTAATATTCGGTATCTGTAGCTACTATTCGCATTAGCGAACGTTGCCTCGGATGGAGACGGCAAAGTGGAAAAGCAGAAAAGCAAAACAACAAAAAAAAGAATACTTATATATAGATATAGATATATATATATATATATATACGTATATATGTACATATATACATTATATATGTATCTGTATATTTTATAGTTGAAAATCCGTTTTGCCGGAGTTGGCAAGCGACTTAGAAATCTAAACATAAAACTTGCCAAAACTTGAAAATGCCGCGACTCGGAAAGTAGGACCACAGCAAGCAGAAGGTGAGGGTGTGGAGGTGTGTGGATGGGGCAAGCAACCCCAGGCAAACGAACGTCTTACCCCAGCACGTTCCCAATGCCGTTCCAGTTGCCAGTCCGGTCGCATTCGCAGTCAAGCGCAGCGGCTCCAGAGGCAACACAGCCACCGTCTTGTGGTGGCCGCGTCTGCCGTTAGTTGAGGGGCGGAGGTGAGGGGTGAGGGCAGCCAGAGGTTGAGGTAGGCGAAGAGCGAATCATGGGGAGTGGAGGAGGAAGAGGTGGTGGTGCGTTTGGTTTTTCGGCAGTTTTGTTTTTTGACTCCGTGAAACTTACAGCAACAGCATCTGCGACTATTTTGCTAGCGCTGTCGACGTCAGCGTCGACATCGACATCGACGTTGACGCCGCTGCTGGCTGCTGCTTTGCCACGCTGCCACGTTGCTGCTCTGCCACTTACTCCCCGAACGTTTTACATAAATCTTCTTTTCAAAAAAATAAACACTAATGCCAAGGCAAGGCAAAGCATAGAGTAAAAAGGGAAATAAAAAAAAAAACTAGAAAATTTAGTATCTACACATACACAAAGGTACACACGCACACACACACACACACACACACATACTGATATACATACATAAACGCTCTGTGATGCGCGGCAAAAAAGGAAAATTTTTTATTACAGCGAGAAAACTTAATGGCTGCTGTAAGAATGATGAAGCCGGGAGAGGGAGGGGGTGTCTGTAATAGGAAAGGGAAGCTGGGCAGAGGAGGGCGGGAGGTAGGTGGTAGGTGGTAGGACAAGAGCAAACGGGAGAGGGAAACTGAAACGGTAAGGGGATGGGAGTGGGAGTTGGGAGTTGGCAATGCGAATGGGAATGGGAATGGGAATGGCAAAGGAAAGTTGAGAAGACGCTCACCAGAGCAGCCGACGACGTCAAAGTCGACGACGATGTCGAGGATGCGGACAAGGATGAAGGGCATCCAGAAGTATAGCTGGGTAAGGGGTAAGTGGCAAGTGGAAAGTGGCAAGTGGCAAGTGGCAAGGGGGGGCGACGAAGACGACACGATGTGGCAAACTGCGTTGCGTAGGCGCGGCGCAAGGGTTGTGGGCCTGCCTGGGCAGCAGGCACGTTAATCGTTTGATTTCGGTTGTGCCTCCAACATATCTATATATATATATATATATATCTACATTTATATATGTATGTGTGTGTGGCACGAAAGCGCGGCCTAACTATGCCCGAAACTATAGATGCCCGATACTCGATACTATCGATATGTACTCGCAAGCTTCAGTTCAACTAGTACTTAATAACAGAGATTTCACTTCGCCACTCGACTCGACTCGTACTCGTTCGCAGTCTCCGTCTGCGTCTCCGTCTCAGTCGCTGTCGCAGTTGCCGTCGCTGTCGCAGCCTCAGTCGCTGTCGCGGTTGAAATGCCGCTCATTGATTTCAAGGCAGCCAGAGGAGGGCAGAGGGGTGGGGGGGTCTAATATTTAGGAGGTGGGAGGTCAGCACAGAGAGTGGCTGGCTGGCTGGCGGCTGGCAACTTGCTGTGTGTGGCTGTGGGTGGCACGCGGCTCTAAAATTGTAGTTGGTTAACGCTCCAGCTTAGTTGCTATTTCGATTTCTATTTCGATTTCTATTTCAGTTGCTGCTAGCTGCTTGCTGGTTGGCATCGATTCGTTTCGATTTGGTTCGATGTAATTCCGATGGCCAAGCGAGCAGCAATTCCGTTCCGTTGGCAGCGCTGCCGCCAATTTTCTTTCCAAAAATTTCTATATTGATACATTTTATTTATTACGCTTTTTGTTTTCACAGTGTGTTTTGTAGTCGTCCTCGTCCTCGTCTTCGTCTTCGTCCTCGTCCTCGTCCTGCTCCTGCTCTTTCTCGTCCTCATCGTCGTCGTCGTCGTCATCTTCGTCGTCGTCGTATTCCGACCTTATTATTGCTCCTGTTGTTGTTGCTGTTGCTGTTGTTATTATTGCTGCTTTTTTTTCAATTTTATTTCTCTATATTTTTACGATGCTGGAAACTACCCTTAATGATGCCGCGGAAGCTGTGCGTGTGTGCGTGTCTCTCTGTGTGTGTGTGTGTGTATTGAATGCCGCCTGTGTGTTGCTTGCTGCAAGTTAGTGGCTGGGCCAAACCAAAAATACCGCTGATCATGCGCTTAAAGTAGTTTTTTAAGGCCCCTTTGGTCTGTGTTTTGTATTTGGTCACACACACACACACACACACACCTACACACACAGTTGGCTGACATGACCCTGCCTGCCTAATGTTGTGCTACGATTCTTGTTCATTGCCTGATTCCGTTTCATCGATGGATGCGATGCTCAGGTTGTTCTGGTCTGCTCTGCTCTGCTCAGTTCTGTTCTGTTCTGTTCTGTTCTGTGCTGTTCTCTTCTGTTTGGTTTGGCTTGGTTTTCTTTGGTTGGGGTTCATTTTGGGATTTTTTATTTTTTTGCCATACTTATGTAGTTGTTGTAATTGAAGTCGGCCGCGACGCGGCGGCCAGCATAAAAACTGCCCCTAACAACGGCTGCTGGCAGCGCTGCCGCCGCTTCTAATTTTACATTTTATTGTTATGCTCAGTTATAGTTGTTGTTGCTGTTGCTGTTGCTGTTGTTGCCTTACAATTTTTCCGTTCGTTTTTAGGGTTCGTAAAAGGGTTGATTAGGAAGATGCACAGACACACACACACACATAGCAACACACACACACACTTACAATTGTGTTAGTTCTCCCAACCCGCTTCGTTCACTTTAATGACCTGTGCACGCTTCGATTTTTGTTATTCTGCTTTGTGGCTGCCTCCAATGCCAAAGCAACCCCTGACCCCTAACCCCTAACCACAGCAACCCCTACCCCTGTCCCCCGTCCCCCGTCCCCCAGCCACAATGCCATCTTAGTTTAGTGCTGCCGGACTGAAACTCTTTTTATTGCAGCTAATATGAAAATTATGAAATGTCTGCGACGACTGTCTGCTGCAAGCAGGTCTATTTTCTTTACGATGTCGTTGCAAGTATGAATGAACCACCTTCGCTCGCCTCCTCGACCGCCTTTGATGTGCTTGGTTTTTATGTGATATGAGGTCAGCATCCTCAGCATGTGCATTTTAGTGGCATTGGTTGGTATACGAGCGTATGGGACACACAGGATTAGGGAGATCTGGACCTGGACCTGGGCCCGCCTGTGGCATTTGCGAAATATTTGATGGGAATAAAATGCACAGCACAACCACATATATAATATGATAAGCGAAGCGTTATGAAACGAAACGAAAATAGAGGAATCCTTTTACCTTTGTCGAGAGGAATTCGGCGTCCAAAAGGATCTTCTTTTGGACTTCCTTGAAATATGTATGTAAGTCAAAGCGGCCCACGTGAAATGCGTTTTAAAATTAACCAAGCACAACTGTAAAAATATACAAAAAAATAAATAAAAATAAAAACAACAACAACAACAAAAAGCAGAGCAAAACAGAATCAAACACAGCAGAAAACAGAGCAACATCATAGTAAGTAAGTAAGTAAGTATAAAACACCCAAGCCAAAAAGTCGGTGAATAACAAGCAAAAAAAAAAATAACAAAAAAAAGAGAAATTGAAAAAAATGTAGCTGAAATAGTAAAGAAAAGAAACAAAATGGCGAAAAAGTTTTTTTCTTGCTTCTTCTTTGTTTTTCTTTGCTGTGTGGGTTTTTTCTGTTTTTTTCTGTTTTTTCTGTTTTTTTCCTTTCTTTGCTGTGAGGTGAGGTGAGCCATGGGGAAGGTGGGCGAGGGGAGGGGTTCGGTTGCCTCTAAAGTTCGCGGCAAAGTTAAAATAAATTGCAAGTTGGCATTAGAGACGCACACACAGCCACACACACACACACACACACACACACACACACACAAACGATTGTTAGTCAGCCGCCATATTAATGGCAATTGGGTGGCAAGTGTTGCGGCCCTTGCGGCATGTGTGTGTGTGTGTGTGTGTGTGTATGCGGTACATGAATATAAAACTTTATTTTTATTTATTCCCTTTTCTACTCCCGGCCGTTTGCCGTCGCCTGCCACCCACCAACCGCCGCCCGCCACCCGCCGCCTGTCGCCCTTCAGCTCCGCACTGCTCCGCGCACATAAAGCAAAATTTATTAGAAAACATTTCATTCTCGTTCTCATTCTCATTCTCATTCTCATTTTCTCATTCTCTCGGCGGCTGCCGTCGCAGCTGGTTTTGACTGTGGCTCCGACTCCGACTCAACTCAAGCTGCTGGCTCGAAGCTTTTCTCTGGATGCTGCCGCTGCCTCTTTGTGTCTCTCTCCTCTACTCCCCTCTCCTATCCTCTCCTCACCTCTGTCTCTCTCGCTGGTGCGGCTACTTCATCTTCAACTTGCGTTTTGCATGCTTATTCGCAATTGTTGTTGTAATTGTTTTCATTGTTACGCGCAGCGCCCGAGGAGGCAGCTAAATAAAAAACGCCAAAGGAACACGAGCAAAAAAAAAACGAAAATAAAATAAAAAGAAAAAGAAAAAAACCAAAACAAAACAAAACAGAGCAGAACACAGCACAGCGCAGCACAGCATAGCACAGAAAACGGCACAAAAATGTGTGGCAACATCTTTAACGTGGCTATGTTGGTGGCAGCATAGAATTATTGCCATCGCGCCTCATCACCGCTACCCACTCCCCCTGCCCCCTGCCCCCTGCCCCCTGCCCCCTGCCCCCTGCCCACTCCCTCATATCCCTCAAGCGCCTGGTGTCTGTGCTTGTGCCGTGTGCCTAGTTGCCTGCCAGCCAGCCAGCCTGGGCCGATGGGCCCCATTGTTGTAGGCGTAGGCAGCAACGACGACGACGACGACGACGACGATGATGACGACGACGGCGACGGCAACGGCGACGGCAAAAGCAGGCGCTGGCAACTAAACCCCAGATGGCGCACTACACAAAGTTATGATATAATTTGGATTTCTTTTCGCTAAATTGCTTGTACCAACAATAAATATGTATTTATGTAGGGCCCTGTTTGTGTTTGTAAGCCCTGGCTCTAACTGCCACTGCCACTGCCAGTGGTAGAGTGTGTGTGTGTCTGAGTGTGTGTGTGTGTTTGAAACTGTGTTTAAGTGCCTATACAGACAGCTCACAGCTGCCACCCTCGGCGTGGATCAGAAGAAGCGGCAACAACACAAAATCTACTTACAACAATATGCAAAAAGATACACACACTGACACGTGTATATATATATATATATATATGTATATATATATAATTCATAACTATTCTATCTACATAAATATATATTCTTAATTTGCTCAAAATCATAATTGTATTTTTTTATATATTGCTTTTTATGAAATATGTTTTATCTGAAACTGTATAAAATGAAGCAGGCAAAGACAAAGTAAGCTAATTTAAAAGCAAAAGCAGCTTTCCCTGATGGGAGGGGAGGGGGATGGGGCGTGTGTTGTAGATTAGCCAAATTGTAGTTTTTTTCATGCACTTTACGCTAAACTAATTTTTGCCTACATCAAATACAGTTATAAGTTGGGGAAGGGGGCGTGCGGCTGCTGCTCCAATCTTGGTGGTTATCAACTAAGAGCAAAGGCAAATGTCGAACGACGATTCTAGTTTCAGTTCGTCGTATCGAGCAAACACTTTATTTCATAGTCTAGTTTTATGGGAGCAAAATGGGTAAACGATTGCTTAGCTAAACACTTTAAAATGTGCTACGAATCTTTGTTCTAACACACACACACACGCACACACACACACATGCAGACATGCATACATATATAGGCGAGAAGATCGACGTTTTTGGCCACATACGTTCCGATGTGTGTGTGTTTGTGTGTGTGTGGGTGTGCTTGCATGTAACCTTTGAATTTCAGTGTTGCCATTTCTTTTCTCGTTATTCCTCTTCTTCTTGTTCGCCTACTTGTTGTTGTTGTTGTTGTTGTAGTTGCTTTGAGCTGCCGCATCGTTGTCGGATTTGTACTTTTTTGTTGTTGTATTTTTCTCGGCGCACTCGTGAAATAAATAAATACATAATATGAGCATGTATGGTATTTACACACACACACACACACACACACACACACACACACACACACACACACGCAAGCCAGCAGACGTGTAGGCGTTCTTCTTTTCTTTTTTTTTTAAAGAAATAACATTTCGCGCTAACAGGCAGCAGGCAGAAGCCTAACCATACCACACCCCACCCACCTCCCCCCAACGCACACACACACACACACACACTAAACCACCCAACAAAACTGAAGCGACGACTCCGCTGCCGAAGAGTAGCGCAAAACAAAAACAAAAACAAAAAAAGAAAAATTAAAAAACCAAGAGACGAGATATGAAAGGGCGCGTAGGGGGTGGAAGGGGTGTGGGGTGTGTGGTAGGGGGGAGGGGAGGGGTACATCGCAAGCATGGCTGCGACTGATTTACATTTTTAATTGTATATGTATGTGTGCAGAATAGAAACAACAACAACAACAACAACCTGGAGCAACAAGAGCAACTAGCCTCAATATGCAAGTGCGATTTGGTGGAAGCTCGGGTTAAGTCCATCTAGCTTAAACTAATGCCCAAAGCGAATGGCCAGCTATGCCACGCCATGCCATGCCATGCGTGTGGCACCCCCCACGCACCACTCTCCATCCACATTGGAACGGATTGACTAAACGTCTATCTGTTTCGATGGCCACAGACGTAGACGTAGACGTAGACGTAGACATAAACGTAGGCTGAGCTGAGCTGAGCTGAGCGGAGTTGAGTTGAGTCGCGAGGCAGCGCTGCTTTCGCAATGCTTGAGATTAAAAATTAGGCAAAAGGGTAGTTTAGCCTGACGCACACACACACACACGCACACACACACCTAAACATGCTGTGTATATAAGTGTGTGTGTGTGTGTGTTAGTACATAAATATATAAATTACAAGTATCCAGCGCTTTTGTTGTAATGAAATGAGCACACACACACACACACAGAGTGAGCAAGAGAGAGAGAGAGAGAGAGCGAGCGAGCGAGCGAGAGCGAAACTCGCACAGAAAAACGTATTATAAAATGTGAGTAGTGTATGCTAATGGCAGACGCGAGCTTGGCATTGGCTTTGACGTTTCGCCCATGCCTTCCATTGTTACACACACACACACACACACACACACGCACACGCAGCCCACCACCCGCTCGCACTTTCTTCATTCATATAACCGCACCCTGTCCCCAGCCCACAGACTCAGCTCCGTTCCCGTCCCGGCAACTGTGTCAGCCCCCAAAGCGCAAAGTAAAAACGGAAAATTTTGTTGTATTTTATTTTATATTTTTTTTTTCTGTGTTGCGCTGTCAGTGGAGACATGCGTGCGGTGGGGGCCGGGGAGGGGGTGGGATGGGGTGTGGTAGAGCAAGCGGTAGACAAAGACGCACACACAACACACATTATCTAATATATGTGCGTATGCCTGTGACTATGTGTGTGTGTGTGTGTGTGTGGGTGTGTGTGTGGAGAAGCCCCTTTCTTCTTGCTACTAATACCGCAGCTCCAGTGCTCCCACACCCACCTCCCCCTGGGCGTTGTGTCTCGTCTCTCGTCTACCACACGTCGTTTGCAATTTTTCATTTTAATTTTCATTAGCGTTTTACTCGTTTTTCGTTGCGTAAGTTTGTTTGAATGTGTGGGTGTGTGCGAGTGTGCACACACACACACACACACACACACACACAGGAGAGTTCCAAAAATGCGTAATACCCGCACTTGTACCCCCACCCATAGGTACCCCTTACCCCTTACCCCTTACCACTTCCCCCTTACCCGTATCCGGAATTCGAAACCGAAACAGAAACCATGGAACCCAAATTTCTGTTTCGTGTTTCAGCTTCAGTTTTTCCTTAAATGCCGCATATGTACGTCGTTGTACATTGTACACTGTACACTGTACATTGAACATTGTGGAATGATGTAATAAGCGTATGAAAAGTAAAAACGCCGTACCTCGCCGCTTAACTAGCGCTCGCAGCCAACTCCCATTTCCCCTTTCTTCCCCCTGGAGTTGGTATGTGTTTTTTGAGGGGATGGGGCGGAAGGGGGGGGTGGGGTAAATCAAGGCAACGAAACTTTTGCGCGAGCGCAATTTTTCAATTTGGCAACGGAAATTGCCCAGGGAGGTGACACACACACACACACACACGATGGTTGTGTGTGTGTGCACTGAATGTGGCATGAAAACCTCGGGGACGCTACCCTTTCTTGGGAGCTCTACATCGCACCGCAGCTGATGCTTTTTCTAATAATTAATTTAAAACTTTTTCTTTTAAATTGAGCGTTGAGTACGTCATCCGCCTCATCATCAGCCACATCACGCTCTGCACAGCTACTGCCACTCCCCATGGCATTCATATAAAGACAAAAAATATTCTGGATGGTCGCCACTAATTAGCCATTGCCAACTAAAAATGCTGAAGATTTCACACGGATCTTGCCTGCCGCAGATTCAGATTCTCACATTACCACTGGCCACTGGCCACTCTTCACTCTCCACTGTCCACTGTCCACTGGCCACTGACTAGTCGGGTTCAAAGTTCAACAAGCTATTAATTAACTCCGTTGACTTCTCAACCCTAAAGCGAGTGCTGCCAAAGGGGGTTGTCTAGTTGCATAGTTTTTTTTTTTTTTGCGATTGCTTAGCTTAGATCTAAACCAAAAAAACACTGTGGTTATGGGGGGGAGGGGATGGATGGAGAGGCGGTCATGGAAACCCTTGAACCCTTGCCACAGGTCGAAAATCAAAAACCACTACTACACAACACACACATTAACTTAAACAGGCCCATTGACCTCAGCGTTCGTGACCCTGTCCAGGCGACTTTTTTTGTCCCAAAAGCGATCGCCTCAAATGCGGCAAAATAGGCAGCAATTTAAAAGGCATTATCAACGGCAACAACAACAGCAACAAATAAATGCCAACTCCAAATGGGGTGTCCTCTTGCCCTGACCACTAAAACCGCCCCTACCCTACCCTGCCCTGCCCTGCCCTGCTCTCCCATATGTGTGCGTGTGTGTGTGCGTCGATTAAAACATGTCCCGTTGCTGACAAATGCAAATGAAGCAATCGAGCAACAAGAACAATAACAACAACAACTGGCTGGTGTTGGCAGCAGTCGGCCGTGTGAATAGCCTCATCCCTTAGCCCCGCACAACTTCTCATCTCTCATCCCACAGCACAAAGACACACACACACATATACACACACATACTGAGCTGTAACCCTAACCCTAAGCCTGACCCCAACCCAACAAAACTCAACCTCAACCTCAAAGCGTGCATCAAATCTTTTGGCAAAACACTTAACGAGACACGGCCCAGACGCGGACGTAGCGCCGACACCGACCAACCGACAGACCCACCGACAGAGTGGCAGACAATCGTCCGCCAATCCACCAATCCGCCAAGCCAACAATCCGACAACCCTTCCACGGTTGCAAACCTGTCTGCCATGACATAAGTAAGTGATAGCGCTCATGAGTCTTACGGTCTGCCCGTTTGTCTGTCTGTCTGTCTGTCTGTTTGTCTGTCTGTCTGTCTGTCCCCCTTTTGCCCGCCCTGCTCGGAAAGGTCAAGGGTCAAGGGTCGCTCTCTCCCTCTATGTGTGTGTGTGTGTGTGCGTGTGTTACACATGAACCTGATGAGCATGTGTGCAAGTGTGTAAGTGAGGGCAGGTCCGGGTCCGGGTCCGGGTTTCTCGGGCTTCTCGGGCTTCTCGGACTGTAACGGACAGCTTTTTCATATATTTTCGCTTACATTTCTCGATTTGCCGTTTATGTTTGTCGTTTTGTTTGCTTGTCAACAATAACGGTAAGTTTGTGTAAGGATTTTCCTTATTGGCACATGCACACTCACACACAAACACACACACACTCGCACGCACATACGCACAATTGGCTGCAGTGGCAAGTTATCTGCTTTGCTGGATTCGGGTTAGCAAATCATAAAAAAAAATTTCCATATTATCGAACTCAACTAGCACTAAACACAAGCCAAACACTCAGACGACGCATAGAATAGAAGAGATGTCCATAGAAACCATAGCTAGGGGCTAAGGCGGGACGGTGGGGGTAGTCGGAGATTTGTATAGGCTTTCGAAATGGATATAGAGATGGAGACGGAGATGGAGATGGAGACGGAGATGGAGATGGAGACGGAGATGGAGATGAAGACATACAGGGAGACAGACACGACGTCTGTTGGCAGTGTGTGATAATTTGTTGATTTGGGTGTGCTGGTGTCTCTCTGTCTGTCTGTCTGTCTGTCTGCCCGTCTGTCTGTGTCTGTGTGTGTGTGTGTGTGTGTGTGTGTCTGTCAACTTGTTGCGTGAGGACGCCCTAAGGCGCAACAATGGCAACTTGGCAGAAGAGCGCAGGGCAAACACATTGGTGGCACACAGACGACGGAGTCACGGACACGGCCAGTTTCACTGTCTCACTGTGTATATTTAACGCCGGACGTCAAGGACTCGCATACACACACACACACACTCATTCGCACTCACTCGCACACACACGCACACTGGCACACACTGGCACAATAAGACATTGTCTGGTGCTGTGGGCGGCAAGTCGCGTTGTGTGTGTGTGTGTGTGGCAGTGTGTTAATATATTCATTGCCTTGCCTGACAGAACCGGCTTCAGAAGCAGAGCCAGAGCCAGAGCCAGACCCAGACTCAGACCCACAACCCCAACCCCAAACCCGGAGACCGACCCCGAACCGGAAGTAGTAGTCAGCAAGCCATAAAAACTTAAGAACTCACACATATACACACACACACACACACGCATACAAGCACACACACACACATAGACATACAGAGAAAGACAGTCGCCAGGACTACGAGGAGGACATGGGCAGGAAATGTTTTTGGGCGCCGCGTCGAATTCACATATGCTCTTGACTGGTTGACACACTCTCACACACACTCACACACACACATATGCTGCTGCTAAGGACCTTAGGACGTTCGTTTGGCTAGCTGCCTGTCTGGCTGTGGATGAGTGTGTTCTGCAGAGTGTGTGGCAGGGGAGCGGCAAATGGGGAATGAGTTGCTTGGCGTTTTTCGGGCTATGCGAGTGAAAGTGAGCCACGCGCCGACGACTTTACTTGCTTGGCCAATTGGCGTGTGTGTGTGTGTCGTTGTGGATGTGGATGTGGATGCGAGTGTGGGGCATGAGAATGACCTTGGCCTTACTTTTGGTTCGCCTTGTGTCGCCTTGTGTGTGTGTGTGTGTGTGTGTGTGGGCGTTTGTCGTCTGCGCTTTGCTTGTAATTTTATGCGGATTATCATTACAAACAGACACACACAGACACACTGGCACATGCAGGAGCAGCAGGAGCAGGAGCACGCGTAAGATTGGCAGACAGGTAGACGCTCAGTCTGCCAGTTAGAGGCCAGCTGCAAGGTCAAGACAGTTGTCGGTTGCCGGCTGTCGGCTGTCGACAAGGCCAACATGCCACAGCTGAGCAGACAGAGACAGCCACAGCGACAGCGTGAGAGCGTGAGAGAGTGAGAGTAAGAGAAAGAGAGAGAAAGAGAGTGAGAGAGAGAGAGAGAGAGAGAGAAACAGCAGACTGAAGCCGGAAGTTAAAAGTCCGCGGCAGCAAAAAGCGACAAACACTTCAACTTGGAATGGGCAGCCGGCATTTTAATTTTCAATGGCAAAAGAATGGCAGAGAGAGAGAAAGAGCGAGGCAGATAGAGAGAGAGAGAGAGGAGGGAGCAGTGAAAAGGAGGAACACATTGAACACTGAACATTGCTCGCTGTGTGTGTGTGTGTGGCAATGTTTGCCTGTTTGTTGGCGAATACTCCTTCGATTCTTTATTTGTTTGAAAACTCCGTCGCAAAGTCCTGCCTTGCCTTGTGAGTTGCCAGTTGCCAGTTGCCGGCTCCCAGTTGCCAGTTGCGAACTGTGAATTGCTTTTGGTCGTTTTCTACCACCCCAAGCACTCCACCCCACTCCCCCCACTGCTGCCAGACGACAGCCAACTGCCGGCTCACTGCGAGGCATGTGGCACAGTTTCGCATTGTCCAACGAAGGTCACGGCTGTCTGCAGCTGGTTGCCATCGAGAATCTTGCCGTGCCACCACGGCGACAGGCGCAACAAGGCGTAGCGAAACGTGGAAAATCCACAAGACAAGTAGCCAAAACACCCAACACACCCACACCCACACACACACACACACATACAACGAAACACTCGCAAGCTACCTGTTGCAGGATATCAGCCTGTCAGCCAGGTCAGTCTGGCAGCCTGGCAGCCTGGCAGTCTGGCAGTCAGTCTGGTCAGCTGTCATTATTGTTACGCATTCCCCGCGTTGGTATTTTGAGTCGTCTGAAACTGAAGTTGCATGAGGTGTAAAAATAAACTTGCTGTTGGAATGTTGCCGTGCCTTGCACCGCAGCACCACAAGGGTCTGATTATTGTGCTGGCCGTGTTATTAAAAAACTTGTGCAGCTATTTGTGGAACTAGATATTTGCATCATCGATATATGTTTGTTGAATATTTACATTATGGGGTTCTGTGTGCCGACGACTCGATTGACTCTCGGCTTATTGAAAAACTTTGGACTGCACGGGCTTGTGCAACGAATTGAGTATGATTGAGAATGCCACTGCAATCGGCTGTGTGTGTGTGTGTGTGTGTGTGTGTGTGTGTGTGTGTGTGAGAATGAGAGAATATTTATATATATATATTTGTATTTTTTTATTTTGGGTAGGGGGATTAGTGCAATGAGGCATACAACGTGTGCTGTATAAGTGTGCAAGTGTGTGTTGTATGCCACACATATTCACATATTTTTCCTCTTTTGCATTTTTCCATTTTGCATTTTGCATTTCACATTTCGCATTTTGCATTTCCATTTGAATTTATTTATAGCACTTACTAAACTTTCTACGAAATTACATGCTAGAATTCGTTTAAAAAAAAAAGTAGTAAAATAGGAAGAAGCAGCGCCAACAATGGCAATGGCAAAAAAGTATCAAAACTGACTTTTACAATTTACAGTTTACACACATGCAAAACAAAAGCAAAACCCATATTTACAGTGCCGGCTAGAAGTATTCCTACACATGCATAAAATGGCCCCAAATACAAAAAACCAAAAAACAAAAACAAAACATAAAAAGTAAAATACATAAAACAAAAAAATTGTATAATTATTTTAATACGAAAGCATAACAAAAACGCGGCAGCAAAGCGAAATTGCATTAACAATGCAGTGATGCCCCTAACTACCCCCCCACGGAGAGGCTCTGCTGCCTCTCCTTCCCCCTCTTAGCAGCAAAGTGCTGCTAATACCGAAACAAACACACATACAACACACACACACAACACACACAACACACACAGATGAGCGCGCACACATAATGTGGCAGCAGAAACGCGAAAAAATACCGTTCCAAATTATATTATAATTATATTTAAAATGCTACCGACGGGCGGTCTGACTGTCCACACCAGCCTTTGCCAAGCCCCAGGCCCCATTTCAGTTTTTTCTCTGCTCTGTGGAAGGATGAGACAGTCAGAAGAACTCTAGAACTATGACCATGACTATGGCTATGACTCTGTCTCTGACTCTGCCGCTGACTCTGTGGCAAGCAGGCTGGCGAGTGCAATAAAAAAAAGAAATTAAAAAAAAAAAACAGAAAAGACAAGTAAGAATGTTGGCTGAGTCGAGTGAGAGCTCGACGACGACATACCCTGACTTATCCAGACAGGAGCATTTCCTACAAAACTCCCTTTGAAAAGTTTATTGGAAGTTATTAGATACATAATAATTACAAAAGATATAATAAATATGATAAATTATAATAATTGTAGAATGACCCAAGTTATCAATAAAATAAAAAATAAACTTATATTCGAAAATATCTCTGATATCCGCTTGTTCATATATATACATAAATATATATCGGTCGCAGATACTTTTGCACAACTTCAGCATACCCTTTTTATTCATTTTTAATGGGTTCAAGGTATAAAAACAAAATGTATTTTTGTGCAAAAAATAAATAAAAATACTGTAAATTTCGGTGAAAATAACTAAATGAGCTTTTGCAGCCGGACCCTCGTTTGTTTCGCTCTGTGTGTGTGTGTGTGTGTGTGTGTGTGCTGTTGTAGCAGATGCCTCTGCCTCTGTGTCGACCCTAAGCCCAAAACTATTCGCCACTTAACTTCGCTCACCCGTGCTTTGATGAAGCCCTTTGAGGCCTTTGCTCCTGGTCTAAGGATGGGTTTTCTAAATTCGTGTGTGCCACATGCCAACGGCAACGGCAGCGGCAACGGCAACAGCAGAAACAGAAACAGAAACAGAAACAGAAAGAGAGAAACATCAACAAAATACTAATAAACACTGAACGAACCAACTGCCATAAATTGTTGGTGCATGAGAATTCGTATCAAGTATACGCGATGTGGCACGACTACCGCAGTGCAGCTAACAAACAAATATACATAAATATATTTATATATATATATTTATTTAACGCACGCAACAACAATCTGAGCTGCTATTATAAAGCCCAACAAAGACTAATTCTAATTTGGGGTTTTTCGCAGCACTGTAAAAACTTAAAGTGAATGCGACTGAGAATATCTAATCTATGTAAGATCGACATTATTATTCCCAAATTGCAAACGGTTCTTTGGACTGACATTTTCATTAGTAATTAATTTGTTGAAAAGGTAACAATTCAAGAAGAACTGTGTTGTTATCATTTCAGTCATGCTCAAAAGCTGATTTAATTGTTTTGAGATGAAACAAAAACTCCTAACAAATATACAGATTTTTATTGTGATGCTAATTGTGCACTTGCCATGCATAAAAATCGCGCATTTATTTAATATATAGATGCCAAGATACACAACTTTAGATCGAGATTTTGAAGGTTATGTTTTCTTCGCTTTGTTTTCTGCTTTCTGTTCGCAAGTTCTTGTTAAATGATATGATATATTATATAATATATGCATGCATGTGTATACAGCAAGATAAAGATATTTGGGCTTAGTCAGTGGCAAGCAATAACCTCGCTGCACAGATGACCCGAGTTGATGTTTCTTAGTTGACATTGTGCCGCAGCGTTGTGCGATAACCATTTTAATCGTTATCGTTGACCCCGTTGATCATCGTGCAAATGTTGATCAGCTCATTAAATGTTGGCTGACATGATGCGGCAGCTGCAAGTGGCACTCATCAAATAGAAGGCGGGCAGGCAGGCAGGCAGGCAGACAGATGGACAGGCAGACAGACAACAACAGAACAAGTCAAACGAGCAGCCTACAAACTTTTATTCTATGGCCAGGTCGGGTCAGGTCAGGTCAGGCCAGGTCAGGTCAGGTCAACCCTTGGTTCACGCTCCCGTTCCCGTTCCCGCTCCCGGTCCCGCTCAGCTCACAACTATGCGCACCACGCACAACTGTACGCAAGAACTGAGGGAAGCAAAGAAATCGCACTACACCAACTCATACACACACACACACACACACACACACACACACAAACATAACTCGAACTGTCGGCCTGATATCGATTTGAATACATAATAATTCAGCGAAACTTTGTATTACAATTTATTTAGTGCACACAGCTTGCTAACTGCGCCAGCGACAACGGCACCACGAGCGGAGGAGCAGCACTAGGGGGGTGGGCTGGCTAGGCCAGATGGTAGGGGGTGGGTGGTGGTGTGCGGCTGACTACGTTAAGTGCAGAAGCCGCCCGCTATCTCTGCCAATCCCCTACCAGGACAAAGGTTCTGTTTCTCTGCTGCTGTTCAACGCTAGTTGCCAATCTTTCTATACATGCTCAAGTAATACTTTTGCCAACTTGCTCCCCCTCTCCCTCTCTGCCCCTCTGCCCCTCCTCCACAAGCATCCAGCTCAGACTTTTTCTTCAACTACCTTGTTGTGCCCTGCCCCAACCCCAACCCCAACCCCACACCCCTCTCTGGTCCCTAGCCTGTCTTGCTTATGCCAATAGCTGCCTTTTTTCGGGGCTGCTGCAGGATTTTTGTGTGGGTGGATTGTAAAATTTGTGTCTAAGCGCAATACAACGTACAAAAAACAGTACGGTTCGAGGGGGAGCGGGAGCGGGTGGATGGGGGGTTGTTCACAAGACGCGGGTGGGCGGGCAACCAACCGTTCAATCAACACCCCATTTGACTAACAACAACAACTTTGGCAGCAGCATCAGCAGCAGCAGCAGTGGAATAAGCAGAAGAAGAAGACGTTGACGTCGCTGCTGGCGCTGTCGACCTTCAAACTTTGGCAGCAGCAGCAGCAGCAGCATCAGCATCAGCATCAGAAGCAGTCGCACACACACACATTTAATGTATGAATATATATATGTGTGTATATATATATATACATATATATATATGTATATGTGTGTACACAGACACAGACACAGACGCAGCTTGAACGCAAACACTATTCTAACGTTCGCGTAGCTATAAAAATATTTTTTAACATTTCTCGCGCGCTTACATTTTCTTTGGGTTTTCCTTTTCATTCTCGGTCGCCGTTTACCCCCCTCAACAGACCCACCCCACCCATTGACGGTATATTTTAGGTATAGGAGAAACTGTTAGAGCGCTGAAAAGTTTGCGTCTGTTTGCCAAGCAGCGGCAGGCGTAAGGAGCTGTGTTTTGAGCAGGGGATTGGGGGATAGGGGATGGGGGATGGGGGAGGCTGGGGTTTAATGTTGGGGCTTCACTGGTTTGTTGCTGGTTTTTTGTTTCGCTGGGTTCGCGTCGAGCCGAGAGTTGCTTCATAGTAACTACAGCAGCAACTACAACAACAACAACAACAACATGAAGACAGCAGCCTTTTATTACGCTATTCTCTATCTCACTCACTCGCTCGCTTTTCTCTGTCTCTCTCGCTCTCTCTGCCTGTCTTGGTCTCGAGCTATATGTATGTGTCTGTCTCCCTCCCCCCTCGTTAGCTCCCTCTCTTTTAATCCCAGTTGCACAACAACAGCATACACAAAAAAAGGAGAAAAAAATAATAATAATAATAATAATAATAATGGAGAGTCTTGTGTATAGCAGGAGCAGCACGCAAAAAATATTGCCAAAAAAGATTGCAGCAACAACAGCAGCAACAGCAGCAGTGGCAGCAACATAAGCAGCAACAGCAGCAATGTATTTGAAACTAAACTGCAAAATAGAAGCGGCCATTTGTTGGGGCAGATTTGGAGATGTAGAACGGGGGGGTATGTTGTGGGAGGGATGAGGGATTGAGGGCTGGTTGGCTGGCTGGCTGGCTGAGCTGGGCTGGTTGGTTTTGGGTTTCGGTTTTCTAGCTGCGACTCTAGTGCACATTAAGTTAACGGCAGCTCCTACAAACCAACCCTGCGCCCCCCTCCCCCCACACACCTCCCGCGCACAGCATAAAGAAAGTTGTAACTATGAAAATTTTATAAATTCCGCAGATTTTCCCGGCGCTAAGAAAGCTGCGGGCAAAGGCAAAAGCAAAGAGAAATGGCGATGGCGATGGAAATGGCAATGGCTGATGAGCCGCCCCTTGGCAACATTTGAAAGTGTGTAAATAGAGAGTGGAGGGGGGGCTGCAGGGATGGAGGAGACGGAGGGCAATTCTACACTTACTACTAGTGTGTGTATATTTATATTTGGCAGTTAGTTGGCAAAGTTTTGCATTCGACAATGGGGCACTGGAGAGGCTTTGCTTTGATGGGGCAGGCAATGCTGCTTAGTGGCTGGGATATTGTATACTGCCGGAATGTGTACAGCCGGAATGATTGTTACTGTCTATGTCGACACAGAGAGAGAGAGAGAGAGAGAGAGCGAGAGAGGGAGCGAGAGAGAGGAGGAGAGGAAGAACACTGCACCACTGTCGATGGGAATGTGAGCATGAGTATGAGTCACGATCGCCGGCCTCTTAACGGTCTCTGTTTGTTCCGCCTCTTGCCTCATGATGTGGCTGGCTGCCTGGCTGCCTGGCTGGCCTGCCTCTTCATATATTTGGCATTGATAAGCCCGGTTTCACGATAAGCAGAACTCAGAGCAGGCTAAATGACAAACAGAGCGATAAACGGCCCAGTAAACACAAGGCGACAAAGTGACACAGCGATTAACAGCGAAAAACAAGACTAAGAAAAGATTAGTAAGAACGAAGATGAGATACCCTTTTCGTGCGGAGTCTCATTGCCAACAAATTTGGTTAGCTTCGATTAGTCTCGTTGCTTGTTGGCCAATAAAGCCAACTTTGAGTTGTAATGACCAACCAGTTAAGGCCACATTGCAGCCATACATCAGCCGACATCTAAATTTCACTACAAATCTGACAGCTATAAGATAAGTCAATCTGATGTGGACATTCAGATGCATATTTGAGTGAGCTAGAGTGCTGTAGTCAAGGTTGACAGTTATGTGCCAAGTTGCATTGAGCATTGAATTGGGAATTTCCTTTTAATAAAATTCATAAAGCGCATTTCCTTTGGCATCGCTCGTTGGCGTCGCGTTGCCTCGTCGCGTTACTTCAGTGGCTGCCACATAACATAATATAGAAATAAATGGTAGAAGGTGCAGAAGGGTGCATTGACTGTTTTTGGGGGCTTCTAAGAAAGGGGTAAGACTTGGTTGCTCTGACTGAAAAACTTCTTATTTTGCGCTCTTTGATTATTTAGAGTTTATTTGATTAACAAAATGAAAGAAAAAAACGAAGGGCACACAGGCAAAACATGAAGCATGCAACATGCAACATGCGCAATGCAAAAAAACAAACGACAAATTCAATTAAACTTAATAAGGATGTCTGTCGACGTTGCGACAACTTCCAATTTGTTGTTGTTGTTGCTGTTGTTGTTGCTGTTGTTGTTGCTGTTGTTGTTGTTGCTGATGATGTTGTCGTGAACACTTCCTTGCACAATTTAATTACATATTTAACAAAATTAATTTGTCAAATGAAGTTAATATTTTAGCCACGCCCAGCAGCCACCGCCCAACTCTCTGATAGTAAGTAGTATTATCGGCAAACCAGGTTGTCAAATTCGAAATTCGAATCGGAATCGAAACTGTTTATATTTTGTGTGCTTGCCTGTGTAATATACCGACCGAGCTATATATGCTATAGTTTCCGATATTGTCAGTCGACTGAGTAAAAATTACTATTTACAAAATTTAGAAATTTCAACTTCCCACAAATAACTTCTATTATTAAGAAATATATGTATAAAAAAAGTTTTCATTTGTGTATTTAGAAATGATTACGAAAAACAAGAAGGTTTTGCTAGTTTTCAGCATAATATTCTAAAAATCCGGCCAATTATTTATGCTGAGTGCAAAAACTTCTCGAAGTGGCAGTTGCATGCTGCACTCCCCCCATCCCCCATCGCACCAAATGCGTGGCAGTGCCACACTGACTGACTGACTGACTGGCCACTGGTTACACTTTGTTGGTTGTTGCTGCTCCCAGCAGCGACTAGTTAAGCTTTACCGTTGACAGACAATCCATAAGCTGACATAACTCTAATGGCCATTACGACAGCAACAAGAACAACAACAGCAGCAGCAGCAGCAACAATGGTTGCAGCAGCTAAGTAGAATAAGCGACTGCTTGTTTTTTCCCCATTTAGTTTGCCTTGCTTGTAATTTTCAACCAACAACAACAACAGTGGCAGCAATGGGGACTGGCAAATAATAAAAAATAATAAAAATAAAAGAAGAAAAACAAAATCGATCGATAATTTTTAATGTAGTCGTATTTCTTTTTAAGCTCGCGCGCTGTACCTTTTTGGCTGTTGTTGCCGCTGTTGCTGCCGCTGCTGGCGCTTCAAGTTTTGGTCCCAAGCCGCCCCTTGCCGTGCCCAGTTAGCGCGTCAGTTCTATTACCGTTGCTTGCCACCACCCGCACCCCTGCCTGCCTGCCGCACCCCGTGTCCCTGCCACAGCCCCGATTCGGTTTTCTTTTTCTTTTTTAATATTTACCCAATTCATCAAAAAATAAGTAATTATAAACTTTTCAGTTTTTCTTCAGCCGTCTTGCGTCTGCGTCTACTATGCGTCTATCTCTCTCTCTCTCTCTCTTTCTCTCTCTCCCCCATCTCTATCTATCTATCTATCTATCTCTCTTGCTCTCGCTCTCGCTCGCCTGCTCGCCTGCTTGCTTGCTTGCTTACTGTGTGTGTGTGTGTTGCTTCTATGTGTGTGTGTCGTTTTGTAAAAACGCTTTCCTTGCCCTTTTCTGACTGTGCAACTTAAATACACACACACACACACGCACACACACACACCCGCAAACACCAGCGTCGCGCCGCCACCCCCTCCCCTCTTCCCCGCTCGTCGCACAGCACACAGAGCAAAGTAGAAAAAAATTGGAAACAACCCCGAAAAAAAGAAAGTTTTTGTTGTATAAGCGAAAAACTAAGCTTCTATTCAAATTCTACGCCATCGAGTGCTTCGCTTTTATTATTCATTCATTTCATTCTCAGCGCTTTTGTCCCCCCCACCGCCCCCTTCGCCAACCCCCCGCTAGTGTACTTTTTGTATTTTTGGCACAAGCAAAATGAAAGCAAAAAAAAAAGAAAAAGATGAAAAATGTTAAGAAAGAGGAAAGTTTCCGATTACAGCAAGGGGGCGGGGTTGGGGCTGGGGCTGGGGTTGGGGTTAGGCCCACAGACCGAGACGGGTCGAAAGAAGACGTCGACAACGGGTCGGCATAGAATGGAATGGTATGGAATGGTTTGGTATGGTATGGCATAAGGACTAAGGATGTGCTGGCTGCTCTGAGGATGAATGATGCTCAGTATGAAGCGAAAGCGTTCGAGAACAGGCGGGCGGAGGCGGTATCGGGGCGATATCGAATGGGTGGCCCCCATTGTAGGCTCAGCACAAAGCCAACCACTAGTCCTTATGCCCCCTACCTCTCTCACACACACACACACACACACACACACACACACGCGTCCTTTGAGCATAAGCAGAATATAAAAATTTTGCGATTATGAATTTGAATAAAAGCGATACGAAGCCAAAAGTAAGTACGAAGTCAGCACTGCTGCTGCTGCTGCTGCTGCTGTTTCTTCTTCTTATTCTGCCGCTTGAGAACAGGATTGCTGTTGTTGTTGTTGTCGACACATTTCGGGATCGACGTTCCTTGGGTGGATTAGAAGCGGCGAGTGCGACTCAGACTGAGGCTGTAAGCGCGATTCAGATTGGGCGAACGGACGAATCTGCAGAAGAAACGAGTAGTTGTCCTCTGCATCTGTGTGTGTGTATGTGTGTGTGTGTGTGAGTGTTTCCACATGCTCAAATACACATATGAAGTCAGCACTGCTGCTGCCACCGATTCCCGTTCTTCTTCTGCGCTTAAGTCCAGTCAGACTTGTGGATCTCGACGTTCTCTGCTTGAGTTATTGTTGTTTCCAACTTTTCTTGCTCAAACACTCAATAATCAGAATGCATAGATACCATTCAATAGGGATCGTGCATAATAATAATAATAATAATAATAATGTTTAATATTATTGTTGTTATAATTGAATCTATTCAAGATCCATCGTGCCCCCTGCTGAGACGCTCAGGGCTTCTATGTCTCTGAAGTTCATAACATGCATCCCTAGGATGCTGCATCGTTTCCCGGTTAAGGCAACTCACTCTGCTGGGTTTCTTGCACGCCTTCGCAGCACATGCATAGTTCGTTGCTATAAATACCCAGTTTAGTTAGGTGACTTCTTAGTCTACAGTGTCCTGTCATTGGACCGTTGGATATGCTAAGCCTCTTTCTTAATAATAATGTTAATAATAATAATACAATTCATATACAATAAAAATGGGACATTTTAGTGTAGACTGCGACTTATCAGGCAGCACTTTGCAGCGTTGTATGCCACACAGAGCAGCAAAATGGCGCACCAGTCTCCTCTAGCTCTCGGTGTGTGTGTGCCTGTGTGTGTCTGTATGTGTATGTGTGTGTTTGTGTGTGTGTGTGTGTGTGTGTGTGTAGCTTGCTGTGGTTGGCAAATGTTTAAGCTAAGGATTAATACTTCTTTTTAGAATTTTATACTTATACAAAGCATGCCCCCTCCCCTGACATCTGCACATACAACATATATATATAAACATACATATATATCTATATGTACAGATACATATATGTATACATACACAAATACAAAGACGTATAAATGTGCCTGTGTACACATGCCTTCATGTGTGTGTGTGCGTGTGTGTGTGTGTGTGCGTGTGTGTGTGTTGGAGTGTGTGCGCTTTCTTTAGTAAGTACATATTAAAAAACCAGTGCGAGCACCCTTCAAAGAGGGAGGCAGGGGTATGTGTGGGGGAGGAGGGGAGGTGGGGAGCAGATGCAGAGTGAAATCCTTGTAAGCAGTTTTCACTTCTGGCTGATTTTCTACTTTTTTGCTCCTGCTTCTGCTGCTGCTGCTTCTTTTTCTGGCTGCTTCTGTTGGTTAGCTGAAAACGACGACGACGACGACGACGCTGACGACGAGAACAAGACGATGAGAGGAGAGGAGAGCAGATTGAGGAGGAGGAGACAAGGACGATGCTAAAGAAGCGCGCAAAATGATGAATAGAGTTACTCAAATACGACGTCAACCATAGGGACACGGGAGGGGGGTGAGCTGACGATGAGCAGGAAGCAGAAGGGGCGAATGCGTAGTTGAAACATGTTTAAAAAATTTCTATAACATCTTTGCCTTGTGCTGAGCGGGTAGATGAGGGTTGGGGGTTGGGGAAGGGGGCTTGGCAGCGAGTTAGGAAGGCGCCAAAAAGGAAAATAGAGAAGAAAAACACAA
Organism: Drosophila basisetae; assembly: GCA_035041595.1. Lineage (NCBI taxonomy): Eukaryota > Metazoa > Arthropoda > Insecta > Diptera > Drosophilidae > Drosophila > Drosophila basisetae. Next base: position 19,330,326 of record JAWNLB010000174.1, read on the forward strand.
GAACAACAAGTTAAAAGTGTGCTAAACGACTACAAGATACCCTACAACCATTTTTCAAAACATATTTTCCTAGATTTTATTGCTGCAAACTCTGCTTTCGAATGTAAGCATGCTTTGAAGCGCACTTTTTTCTTTTGCATACATGTATATATATATATACATATAGACAGAAAGTGCTTGAATCAATCTGAGAATCTTGATGAAATTATTGCACTTTATCAACAATATATCAATGCAGCAATTGGAAAGGACTCTGTGATTAATACATCAACTAAAAATGGAACAACATCAGAGTACCCTTTTCAGGGATTTTCATCTTCGAAAATAAATGAAAAAAAGAGGAGCCTTGACTTGGGTTTGGGTTTCAGCTGGGCTTGGACTGGGTATGTCAGGCAATAAGTTCTAGTTCACCTTTTAATATTGCTGTGATGGATGTTCAATGGATCTGCCATGTGCAGTTCTGCACCTACAACTTACTTACGAGGTGTGTTCAAAAAGTATCGCGAATTTTGAATTTTCGCGGGTTACGTATGATCGAATTTCGATTTTTTTGTAGCGTTGTGTTGGTACTCATGTCTCTCACTTATGCCGACAAGCTCGGCCATTTTGAATGTTCACTTAATTGTTGACAGCTGCTTTGAAGTGCTTCGAAGATTGGAAAAACCGTTGGCACAAGTGTATAATATCTCATGGGATTACTTTGAAGGGGACAAAATAGATATTCATGAATAAATAAATAATATCTGATAAAAAACACAAAATTCGCGATACTTTTTGAACACACCTCGTATAGCAGCAGAAGAAGAGGCTGCAGAAGCGCAACACTTTTCATTAAAAATCTCTGTAGTCATTTGGCAGTGCGTGTTGCATGGAAGGATGGGTGGAAGGGGGGCGGGGATAGGGGATAGGGGGTGTGGCTAGGCACAGTTGATAACTTTCGCAGTTAATGGCAAAGGCATTGTTCATTTACAGTATTCGCCTATGTCTAGTAATGAGTGTTATTACTAAAACACTCATCATTAATGAATAATGAATAATGAATCATTTCTATATTAGATGATTGACCAAATGTAATAAGACAAAATGCATGCATATAACTGTATATGCATATATGTATATATTTATATATATTCATATATATGTACATTTGAATTTGGTAAACAGCATTGCGCTGTTTGTGTTTTTTGTGTGTATTTTTAGCTTTTTCTTGTTACACTTTGGCGATTCTCGCAGTTGTTTTGTGTTGCGTGCACTGAACTGTGTCTTATCGGCCAAACAAAACTGCGAGCACTGTGTGTGTGTGTCCGAGTGTGTGAGTGTGTGTGTGTGTGTGTGTATGCGATCAGTGATAATCGATATTCGATATTCGCTGCTCGCTGTTGATTGGCAGCATATTGTAATAATCTATGAAAGGTGGGCAAACTGCAGTTAGTCAGTGACGAGGTCAAAGCCTTGCCTTGCCTTGCCTTGCACACTTTTTATATTTGTATTCGCATTCGTATTCATATTCATAATCAAGCGTTTACATGTGTGTGTGTGTTCGTGTGTGTCAATGCCACGCAAATCGCTGAGAAGGAGAAAAGTCAATGCACTTCTCACCACGCATTTGTCGTCGGGGGTCTCGTGTGAATCATTTTGGGTATTTGTCTGACTATGTAGCGAAGCGATGCGAACAGAACTGAACCGATCCGATCCGATCCGCACTGCACGCCAGCTTCTAAGCACCCTGTATGTTAACACACACACACACAAACACAGAGAGAGAGAGAGAGACGCACACGCATACATTGTTGCAGTCCACCCGAAAAAAGCTTTTGCCTACTCAGCGCCAAGTGCGTTGCGAATGAGGGAATGAAAACGAAAATGAGAATAAGAATGAGAGATGAGCGATGAGAACGAGAAGTGCAAGCAGAAGTAGCACAGCAGCAGCAGCAGAAGCAGAAGCAGGCAAGCAAGTGAGATCACCGCCAGGTCAGAAGCTTTTTCTCGATGTATGTGTATGTGTGTGCGTGTGTGTGTGACGAGACTATCGCTCTCTCTGTTTAAGTTGTTTGTTTGCTATCTTTCTACATCGGCTCTCGCCTTGGCCATGGCCGGTGCTGTTGCCGTTTGCTGTTTCGCTGTTCGCTGTTCGCAGTTCGCAGTGCGCGGGTCAATGGACTGCCAAAAAAAAAA
>JAWNLB010000174.1:19335000-19477500 GCA_035041595.1 Drosophila basisetae
TGTTGTGCTGTTTTCTGTATGCTGCCCCGTTTTGTTCTTTGGCGATGTGCTCGATCGCCTGGGGGTGGGGCGGGGGGAGGGGTGGATTGGGAAATGGGAGATGAGGCATGGGGCAGGGGGCAGGATGTGGAATGGGCATAGGGGCATCTCTATGCGTATGGGTTATGTCTCACTGGCCAGAAATGTAGGAAGTGAACTGAAATTTGGCACAAAGCTGCTGCGATTGACTATTCAAGTGAATAATAATAATTAATGATAACCACAAATTATTATTTTCCTTCGAATTTTGTTGAGTTTTTTCTCTAATGTTTCTAGTGAATATTGTGGCCAAAGCAGGTATCTTATGAGTAATATAGTGGTGACGTGTGAGCAGCGAGAAGTGAGCCGAGCGAGAAGTGAGCAGCGAGAAGTGAGATGCGAGAAGCGAGTAGTGCGCAGCGAGTAGTGAGTAGTTAGAACTGAGAACTAATTGGCCAGATGCGAGATGTATACATATGTAAGTCTATACTGGACACTCTCAGCATTTGGTTGATTTCAATGTTATAGAATGAGCAGCGAGAAGTGAGAAACGAGAAGAGAGCAGCGAGAAGTGAGATGTCAGCAGCAAGCAGTGAGCAGCGGGAAGTGAGAAGCGAGCAGCATACACATAGAGTATATTAGCCACAAAAAAAAAAAGAAAAGAAAAAAAAACAATGTTTGCAGCGCTGCAGTTGAACTCATTAAATTAGATTACTGCCAATTAAACGCACAAAGGCTGCGTAATTAAATGCGAACTGGTTTTGGCAGCGTGGGGCTTAGAACTCGACACACTCGCACATCTGTTACACCTATACCCACACACACATGCACACACACAAATACACACACACACACACATTACATAGCTTTCGAGTTGTTTAATGCAGTTGTTGTTGTTGTTGTTGTTTTTTTGTTTTGATGCGCCGTCGGTTTTTCTTTCGACTTTGCTTTTCAATTGAATTTTCGTTTAATTAATAAGCAGCGATTTAACGCGCCTGCAAATTGATATTAAATGGCACATATTAGCGGTTGCACGCACTTCCGCGCAACCAGGGGGTGGTGGGTGTTGATTAAACACTCACACTTGCTGCCCCAGCTCAAGTGTGCTATGGCCAAAAGGGCCAAAATGGATCCTACAATTAGGCCATCAAATCGACTGAATAGCGTTGAGTAGGCAACACGGATTGTTTAGCAATTGGCTGCTTTTTTTTTTGTTTTTATGCATACGCTCCGAGTCAGACAGACAGACAGACAGAGGAACAGAGGGACAGAGGGACTAGGGATTGGTCGCAGGCACTGCAGTTGGAGCTGAGGCTGAAGCTGAAGCTGAAGCTGGAGCTGGAGCTGGACTCGCCAACTTTGTTGACTCTGTCTATGTTTACATTTTTTTCTTTTTTCTTTTTTTTTTTTTTTCTTTTTATTTTCGTTGGCCGCAGTTGGCAGAGAAGAGTGGCTCTCGAATACGAGTTGCAGCCACTGGTGGTGGGGGGGCAGGGACTGGAGCATGGCATGGCTTTTGTGCCCTGTGGCATGGGTGCTGGGGCAGATGTTGTATTTGGACAACCACAGCACATGCCACGTTGCGCGAGTTAATGGGCGAGAGGAGGGGGGGGGGGGGGGGGGGGGGGGTTGTGCGGCATTGGAGGCAACGGGAAGTTTTCGTTTCCGCGTGTTAAGCGGCGTTTTAGTAGTTTTCTATGCAACGCTGTGTTGCAGTGGGTGCAGTTCTATTTTTTCTTTTTTTGTTGCCTTTGTTGCAAGCCACAATTTGGCCGGGTGTCAAAAATGATAAAGTAAATGTTTTTCTTATTGTTATTATAACTTTGTAATTTTGTAATGCCGATGGGCATTTTTTTGTCGAGTGGCTGAGTTGAGTTGAGCTGAGTTGAGTTTTGTGTTTGCGTTTATTATGATAGTAAATATTATTGTTCCTCTCTCACTTGTATATATATTGGATATGTGCATGTATATATTTAGTATATGGAAAGCGTAGATAGCTTTATAGATTTATTGCTTATTATTATTAGGCTCTAATCTGGACTATTCTTATCTATTTGCAGCATGATGATCATCATCCATTTCAAAGTGGTTAAGTGTGGAAACGCAGACACAATATCTCAATATTTATAATAATTCGATATATATATATATATATATATATATGTGCATTATCAGTCGGATGAGTAACAAGCAGCGTGTCAAACCGGAATCGGAATTGGAATGTGTATCGCAACCGCATTTTTAGCAATTCAATTTAAACATCGGAAGACTAAATTCAACACATTTTGTCATTACTTTTTAAACACAAATAACGAAATGAATATCATTATAATCGGTCCTGTTATTTAGGAGAAATGATATTCTCCAATTTGAAGTCGCAAATCTTACTGTCTCTGTCAACAAAACAAGCCAAATCTTTGTGGAATCGAGTTAAACTGCTGGCATCTAACAAAAATATATATTAAATATAACATATAAAACCGAATGACAAAAAAAACAGACAAATTGTAAAACATATGCAGAATGGCAACTAGCTCAGAGCTCCACTAATAGTCAATTTAAGAGCAATAAGCATTGTACATTCAGAGAAATAATCGCTCTGAAGTTGAGAAGATCGCCCAGAGAACTAGAAAGTTTTTTCTTGTATATTTCCAAATAATATCTTCAAAACTAGAATGGTGTTTTTTTCTATTGCATATTAAATTGTCCAACGTTTTGTAAAGTCACTAATATGTTTGTATGTGTCGTGTTTGCTAATGTTTAATAATGCTATGTAATTGGCAAAAAAAGGGTACAAGAAATGCACAAAGATAATCCTAGTTCTCAGAAATAAGCTTTACGAATATAATGAGATGAGCCTTGGCGAATTTCTGAGTGCATCCGTAGAACCATCTCTTGTTACTAATTATTGTTAATTGTTAGAAACGGTTTCACAATTTTAGATTTTGCACATGAAACGAAAACGGAAATGATGATAGTCTAAACATTACTAGGCTTGCCACGAGGATTTTACTTACATTCCGATAACCCAAGTAACAGAGACAGAGACAAAAAGAGAGTAAGAGAGAGAGAGAGAGAGAGATTCATTTAAGCTATCATCTTTCGATCGATTCTTGCTAAGCTGTAACTATATAAATCAGTGGTCTGATCTATCGTCTCGACTACTGACACTGATTAGAAATATAAATACGCCTTAAGGCATCGACGGAGACTTGTCCTTCAAATCAAACTATCCGCTACAAGGATATCAAGGAGCAAAGTTGCAAATGTCAAGATGTGTACTTACTTATATGGAGCTTGGATATTGGGGAGGGACCTACCTGATTGCTCAGATCCAAGTGGAGTCGCGCCTGTGGGCGGGGCGGGGGCTGGTAGGTTGGGGGGTGGGTTTGAGGCCTTTCTGTGGTCGATCCACTTCTGCTTCTGTGTTATTTGATTTGAGTGTGTGAGTTAGAGTTCGTGGCACGATGTGTGTGGCATATAGTCCATGGAACAGCAGATAACACTTGGCATTCACTTGTTACTGTTGATTAAACTTGTTTTTCGTATAATCTTATTGGTTTTTCGTTTTTCTTTTTGTTTATTGTTGTTTTTGACTCTATTCACTGGTACAATTTGGAGTTCACATTAAAAAAAAAGTTAAGGAGAACAATTGTTTCTGAGCACTTGAACAAAAAAAAAATCGTAACGCGTTTTTCGCTGCCTGCTTTTGTATTTTTGTATTTTTTTGGTTTTTTTGGTTTTCTTGAGTTGTGGCAACGTCAAGGGAGCAACGTGCAACACCATCAAGTTGTGTTTAGCATTGTGATTGCAGTTGCAGTCCCAGGACTTTCAGGACCTTCAATCCTTTCCGAGCAGACTCGTCCTCGAGAGGCGCTCCAAAAATCGGCACAAGTGTTGCTAGTTGCTAGTTGTTGTCTGTGGCCAGCTGAGTTGGTTGCTTGTTGGTTGGTTGCTTGCTGGTTGGTTGTTTGGCTTGCTGCTTGGTTTGTTGGCTGTTGGTTGCGACGCACGTCCAATCCGATAGCTAACTGATGTTCATCTAAATGGATCTGAACTATTCGAAAATAATGTTGCCCAGAAACTTTTTTGGGATCAGCGTCGCTGTCGTCGTCGTCGTCGTTGACGTTGACGTCGCAGCTGCAGCATTTGACGCCGGCGTCGCGTCGATTTTGTAGCCTGCCTGCCTGCCTGCCTGTGCGTGTGAGCCTCTGTGTGTGTATGTGTGTGTGTGTGTGTGTGTGTGAGCCTCTGTGTATGTGTCAACTTGCAGTTGTCAATGCTCCAACGGCAAAGTCCGTTCTGAGTCGCTGCGGGGCTTGCATATTATATGCAGGCAATCTCATAATGAGCAGCGTCCCATCATCATCATCGTCATCATCATCGTCAACAGCAGGCAGCAGCATCGGCGATGATGTCCATGTCCATTTCACCAACGCACACACACTCACACACACACACACACACACACGCAGCAGGCAAGTGTGTGCGTGCTCAATTTGGCTACCCCTACTTAAAGCTCTCAAGCTCTGCTCCGGCCCAACACTGCCGAACTCGTCGTTCTCTCTCGCTCTGGCACACGCTCGTTTGGTCTCCCTCTCTCTCCCTCTCTCTCTCTCTCTCTCTCTCTCTCTCGCTCTTTGTCTCTCTCTCTATCTCTCTTTTGCTCCTGCTCTTGCTCTCCTTCGCGGCCGTGCTGCATTGAACTGCAGTCGAACGGCCGGCCGACCGCCCCTCCAGCTGCCCCACAGCTCTCCACAGATTCAAAGCCTGAGCCGGAGCCGGAGCCGGCGCTGCTGCTGCCACCGAAAAATAAAAATCTGCCCAAAACACACACTGCAAAAAGAAATCGAGCCAAGCAGAAGCAACAAAAATGAAACGAAACACACGCACACACACACACACACACACACACACACACACACACACACACATACCGGGGCCAGCATATCCACGACACGAAACACAAAAACACAGCGAGCAGGCAACAAAGCGTAATCCAAATGCTGCAAAAAAGAAAAAAAAAAATACAAAAAAAAAAGATGAGCGAAAAAAAAAATATAAGAATAAAAACAAAAAAGAATTAAATAAAAATGCAATGGAAACCCTATAAAAATATGTGTGCACAATACCTGCGTATAGCCCCCTTGCCCCTTGCCCCTTGCCCGTTGCCACTCCTCTACTGCTCTACAACTCTACTCCTTCCATGCCCCCATTCGAATATATTGCATATTGTACATATTGCCTATGCATGTATATATTTATATATGTGCTGGCAAATGAGCGCCGAACTCGTCCTTTTTCGGCCTATGTGGACACTAACGCCGACTGCGCTGCCGCCGTCAACGTTGACGTCGGTGTCGATACTGTTGTCAACGCCGCTGCTGCTGTTGCTGCTGTCCAATGCAACAAAATGCGCACGTAAATAAATGCACCATTTTTGTTGTTTTGTTTTGTTTTGTTTTGTTTTTTATTTTTTATCAATAATTTTTGTTGAATATATACATTTGCTCACACGCACACACTTGCATAACTATAATGCCCAAACACCAGTTGCAGTTGCAGTTGCACCAACACCAACAAGAAAGCGCGTGCGTGCGTACGACAGCCTCTGCTGCTGCTGCAGCTGCAGCTGCTGTTGCTGTTGCTGCAACAACGGCACTTTCAAATAGAAATCAAGTTAAACACTTTGGTTTTTTGTTGCTTTTTTTTTGTGTTTTATTCGTTGCTAAAATACTGAAATTTGTGACCCTTGTGCTCGCCCCAACAATGTGCAACGTGCCGCATTTTGCACACTTGCCGCATTCATTTTGTGCAGACGCTGATCGCTCAGCGATCTCAAACTTCCGATTAACAAAAAGTATCTCGTCATCATTTCGTCATCAGCTTTTCCTTCTTTTCTTTTCCAAAACTAAAAGAAAAATAAAATAATAAAATGATGATATTAATAAATAGAAATGAATGAAAATGCAGGAGTGACTTAGTACTTTTTAATCGGCATAAAACATATGATAAATGCTTAGACTTGCGTAATTTTGTTGTCATAGTATAATAATAATAACATAAATAATAATACTTTAAGCAAATGGAGATGAATAAATGCTTTTCCTTATTTTATTTATTGCACAAAAAGTTATTTTAAACGCACAATCAAAATTCAGAAAAATATAAAATAAATTGACAAAATAATAATAAGAATCTTAATAATATTCCTAATAATAATAATAATAATAAGAATAATAATAATAATAATAATAATAATAATAATAATAATAATAATAATAATAATAATAATACAAATTACCTAAATCCCAATGAAAAAATTTTCTAGTGTTTTATGTGTTACATTCACGGGTACAATTTATGTTTTTAGTGATCGACGTTGGCTGCTACTGTTGCGCCTGCTCCACTGTGCAACTCATTATATTTACTTAGTTAAGGACGATGCCTACACACACACACACACACACACATACACGATAGTGGGGCAAACGGAAAAGCGAGCGCTGGAAGCACAGGCGCAAGAGCAAAGCAACACCAATAATTACGCACTGCCAACCGACAGTTGGCCGACACAATAGAGACGGGGGCAGGGAGTTGCGGATTATACTCGCACATACACATAGGCAAACTTTTCAAACACCCCCCCCCTGCCCACCCACACACTCTCCCACCAAAAATGAGCCGTGTGAGTAGGCCTATCAAAAAGTTGCGAGCCATATAACAAAAATAGCGCCAAAAAAAAACAAACAAAAAAAAACAAAAAAAAAGTGCAGTCAAAAAAATAAAAGAGGAAAAACCCAACGATGCCACTGCAGCCGGCTCGCTCTTGCACGCAGTGCACGCATGCAACGCCAGATGCCAAAAAAAAAAAAAAACCAATACAAAAAAAAACGGAAAAAAACGAGCAAAGTAACACATAAAATATAAAAAAATAAAAGGCAGGAGTAGGTTGCAAAAAACAAAAACGCCGTCGCTGTAAAGCCTAGAAAGCCTAGCAGGGTGGTCTGGTCAGCAAACGTTCGACGCCCAACAGCGGACTCCCTTCCCCCAACTTGCTTTTCCCAGCCAGAGCCACTGCAATGACATTGAATGCAGTTGCCAGCTAGGACACTGGCGAAGGACATGCCAGACATGTGGGAGGCGCACACACACACACGCACAGCTCAGTCGCTGTCGGCGTAAATCCCCCCCCCCCCCCCCCCCCCGGCCCCAACCGTCCACTAGAAGAAAAATCGACAAAAACCAAAAAAAAAACATGTTAAAAAATAAGCCAAGTGAAATTGCACACACAAATGTAGAAATTGTATTCCCCTATATATGTTTAAATATATGTATTCATATATATATATATATATGTATATCGGTTTGTTTTTTTTTAAATTTTGCTGCACGTTTTTTGTGCGTGTGTGTGCAAAACAACCCCCAAAAAATGCATGCACACGCATGCAGCTACGATTATCTGACCGAGCACTCAACCACTCGAGTCGCCCCGACTCAACTCGACTCGATTCGACTCGACTCGACCAGTCGCTGTGGCAGTTATGGGCGTTTTTTATGCGCCTACACAAAAACAAAAGAATAAAAAAAATTTATAAAATGCATTTGCAGTTGCAGTTGCAGCAGCCGCTGCTGCTGTTGCTGCTGATGCTGCTGCAGTCAAAGTTAATGCTGTCGCAGCCAGCGGGTTTGGTGCGGCAAGGTCGTGGCAGCAGCAGCAGCAGCGGCAGCAGCAAAAAAAAAGAGGACAAAACAACCAAAATAAATATTAAACGCAGGGCAACAATGTGGAAATTATATAAAAATGCGCTAAAATGTGCACGCACATGCAATGCCGCACACACACACGCACACACGCACACACACATACATACTTAGGCTTAAAAAAAACAAGTACATACGCGCATTTATGTGTTTGTGCTTTTTTGTGTGTGTGTGTTTTTTTTTTTGTGTTGCCTGTTTTTGGGCGTCGCAGCGAATTTGGGCAGCCAACGCGGCGTATGAGTGTTTTTGTTGTTGTTTTTTTTTTTGCAATTGGCGCAAGTAGGCAACGGTAAATGTGTATGTGTGTGTGTGTGTGTGTGTGTGTGTGTTGGTAATATGTTTGTTTAATAGGCCTACAGCCTATGTATGATGAAATTTGCAGGAATACATCAGTAATACATAATTCCCCACCCACAGAGGCAAACACACACATAGAGACAGAGATAGAGATAGAGAGAGAGAGAGAGAGAGAGAGGGGGAGAGGGGGAGAGGGGGAGAGGGGGAGAGGCATTACATATTTGTAAATGTGTACAGTTTATCCATCTGGCTGTTCAGTATTTTAAGTGAATACGCATTCAAAATGGCAAACGAATATTAATTGGCCTTTTAAGGCATGGGCATATCTTTACCGTTATATCTGACTTGTTGCATACTTGCAAGTGCAACTCTTGTCACCTTGCACGCATCTCAGCTGCGATTAGAAGCAAAAAATATTTGAAACATGACACGAAATATTCACAACTACATTCACACACCCATACTCATACTCATACTCACATTCATACTCACATCCAAAATTAGCAGGCAATAATAACCAGCTTGAAATTTTGGCCTCTATTGCCATCGATGGATATCGATACATTTATCAATATTTGCGAAACGGGCGCAGTTATCGATCAAATGAAATAAGGCATACAGGAAGGAGTCTCAGTCTAAATGAACTCTGCTTCTGATGCTGTTCAAGAATAGATATGCGCCATAACATATAAATATGTATAATAGTTAAGAGTGATGGGAATAGTTCAGCGAGAAGAAACAATTCGCAAATCGAACAGCCGCAAAATTTGTAGCTGCGGAAATGGTAAAACGGGAAACGGAAGTACATTCGCGCTCTCTCTCTCTCTCTCTCTCTCTCACACACATTTTTTTTAATATGAGCGCTGCTTCCAGCCAAACTTTGAAAGATTTTTGCTTTGCTTGTGCTTCTTCTTCTAGTTGCTGTTGTTATTGAAGAGAGCACAGGGTGACTCACGCAGCATAGATCATGAAGCGGCCCACTTAGTACTAGTAGATATACTTGTCACCCAGCAAGCAGCTCATCTTCACCCGCAACACACACACCCATAAACACACACACGCTGCAATTGGGTGCAAATCGAATTATAACAAGATTAAACTTAATTATGAGCTGACTACTGGCGCCATCTATGCGCAACATTCTGCAAACGGGCAGCTCAAGTACATGCATGCAATCTACGCATGCACACATACACACATACGTGAATGTGCGTGTGTGTGTGTGTGTGTGTGTGTGTGTGTGTGTGCGTGCGTGTGCGTGTGCGTGGGCAACTAAATGCAAACAACGGTTAATGTGTGGGCTGTGTGGGCTGCCAAGTAATACATTAACATTAACATCAACGCAACTTACACACACACACACACACAAACATGTGCATATAATTTACTTATGTACAAAAATGCCCATGCCTGGGCAAAGCGAAAAATAATAAAAATAAATATAAAAAATTAATGGCTAAAAATTTTATAAAACGAAAAAATAGCTGCTGCTGCTGTTGCTGTTGCTGCTGCAGAAAAAAAGTGACAAAAAACAAAAATGACAGCATTAAAATTAAAAAGCATGTCCAAAACTTTGCATATACACACACACACACACACACAGACACACACACACACACACAGACTGTCACTTTGTCCAGCCGATTGCATTACACGCACGAAAATAAAATGCAAACGCGGAGGCTGCCTGGACTGGGAGAGAGTCAGCCCGGATGTGCTGGCCGCCATTGCAATTTCGTTAGCCACACACACACACACGCACACACACACGCACACGCATGCACACACGCATTCGCACGCATGTTTGTGTGTGCATTTCCATTTGGTTCATTTTTATTCTGGTTGTTTTGCTCGTTTTCTCTACTGACATCATTTTTTTCGCCTTATTTTTGTGTTGTTTTCACTTTTTGTTTTGTTTTGTTTTCCAACAACGCTTTCCGGGTGGCGCCAAATTACACATACGCCCCGAACAACCCATTCTCTACACTGCACACGAGAATGTTTGGTGCGTGGCATGGGTCGAATGGGCAGTGCGAAGTGGCGACGGGGGGAGTGTGGAGGTAGGTAGTTATAGACGGATGGACCGTAGGCAAAGTGCGTACCCAAAACTCTCCTGCTCTGTTTTGCAGCATGTGCTGTGTATGTTAGAGCGAGCGCGGGAGCGAGATAAAGAGAGAGAGAGAGAGAGAGAGAGAGAGGTAGTGAGTGTGAGTGTGAGAGTGGGAGGGGGAGAGCGTGACAGAGTGATAGAGTGTGTGCGACAGAGAGAGAGAGAGAGAGAGAGAGAGAGAGAGAGCGAGAGAGCGAGGTAGAGAGAGAGAGTCTGTCAGCAGTCAGGACTGGCATATAAAAATGCGTGCATTGGAGCACAGAGTATGTGTAACATATACATATACACATCTGTGTGTGTGTGTGTGCGTGCGTGCGTGTGTGTGTGTGCAGATGTCTATGTAGCGATGGTTAAGGAACCGAGCAGAGCTGAGAGCGCGTACAGCCAAATTCAAAATACGGCAAGTTCGATTTTGTTGCTTCGGTGGTTGCATTTGGTCCTTTTCTTTTTTCTTTTTTTTTCTTCTATTTTTTTGGCATGTCCAGTGCGTATAGTTATCTACACACACACACACACACACACACAAGCTGGCCAGTGTAGTTTAATTTGTTCTTTTGTTTGTTTTTTTTGTTGTTTTTTGTTTTTTTTTTTGTATGCTGTGGACTTATATAAACATTAAATTGCTGTGCCTACGCGTAGTTATTTACTTGTATATTTTTATTTTTTTGTATTTTGTTGCGCTTGTACCTTTATTTGTATTTTTCATTGTGTTCTTTTGTATGCATTTATCAATTTAATTTGCCCACACATACATGCATACAACTATATATGCTGCTAGGATGTACTTATATATATATACATATAGACAGACTCATTCTTCTTCTCTCCCTCTCTGCCTCTATCTTTCTCTCACTCTAATTGTTTGTGTTGTTATAAAAAAAAGGTGGCATTTTTTAATATTTTTAAAATAATTTAATTCTTACTAGACGGGGAAAAAAGGGCTTTAGACTGGCGAGTGGGCGAGGGTGGGTGAGGTGGGTGCGGGGCGGGGCAGAGATAGTGCTAGTGTGAGTGTCTGCTTTGGCCAGCCACGCCCTCGCATTTGCTTTCTATGCGAGAAGACATTAGCATAAACATTTCAAATTGCTTTCGCACCACTGCATCCCAATCAGCTGCATCAGTTGCGCCCCCTGCAGCCCCAGCAGCCCCCTCGGCAACCAACAGCACCACCTGGTCAAAAGAAATCAATTGTTGACACTCTAGGCAGTGATGCGTCTGTCAAAGTTTCAATTTCAAATCTGAATACTTAATTGAAGACTGCTCCACACACATCTCTACACTCTACACCACTCCACTCCACTCGACTACTCTCCATCAGTCCAATTGCTTACCCTCTGAGAACTATGAGAGCTGATGTGGCCTGCTTTCTCAGGCAGCGCATTTGAGTGCTTTGATCTACTAGCATCATCATCTACTCTACACTAGACAACTTTACTCTTCTCTACACTGATCTTCGGCATTGCTTTGTTGTGTTGTGTTGTGCTCATGTTTGAGTGTGTGTGTGTCTGTCTGTTTGTGTGTGTGTGTGTGTGTGTGTGCGCCTTAAAATACACTCAAAAAGAGAAATCGCGCACAAATTCGGCACAAAGCAAACAAATCTGGCGAACAAATGCAAAGTGCAAAATGCAAACAGCAAAGAAAACGCAAACTTTCAACGCGGCCGCCTTATGCAAGTCTCTATATACATACATACATACACGCATATGTACATATATAAATATAAACAGATTTGTCGACACACGCACACACACACACACACATACACGAACTGAGGAAGAGGCTTACATGATTTAAGGGCGACGCCAATGGGGAATCATCTTCATCTTCGTCTTCAGCTTCAGCTTCGTGTTTGCCTTCGCCACTCGCCGCTCGTCTTTTGTCGTTCGTCGTCGATCATACCCCGCCATCCGCCGCCCGCTCCCCGCGTCACTCGTCACTCGTCCCATGTCTCACAGTCTGTGATGCGCCTGCGCGCCCTGCCAACGCATAGAAAGCTGTGCCCAAAAAAAAAAAATAATAATAAAAAAAATAAAAATGCTCAAAAATGCGCTCTCGACGGCAACTAAGTGGATCTGGCAAATGGGTCTTGTGTGTGTGTGGGAGAGGGGGAGGGGGGTGAGTTTGGAGCGCAGTTGCATGTCCGGAACTCGTTTGTGTGTGCCAAATATTGCAACTCACAAATCTTGTTCTTTTTACACAAAAGCTCTCCAACAAGTTTATGCAAGTGTGCGCCTGTGTGTGTGTGTGTCTTTTATATCTTCTTCTTTTCTTGATTTTATATTTTTTACTTTTCTTTGCGTAATTTTTGTGTAATTTTTGTGCAGCGCATTCACACACACACACACACTGAGAAAATGAGTATGCATGTGTGCACTCGCTGCTTGCAGTGCATGTGACTAAAATGCTTGCTGTTTTTGCTTGTTTTATTGTTGTGCTTCACATGTGCTTCGTTGCGTGGCGTTGCGTCTCCCAACATTTTAGCAAATGACTTCACTTATTTATTTACATTATGGTCGCTAAGCGTTCACCCCTTGCCCACGCTTCGCTCTACCCCCTCCCCGCCCCTCTACCTCTCTGTTACTCTGTCGCTGCACATGTGCCGATCATCATCAATGTCGCAGTTCGTTCCTACCCCTGGCACTGCCCCTGCCCCCGACAAGCTCTTCTCTTGCGGTTCGCTAAAACCGAACGGCGAACGGCGCTGATAATTTCCAAAAACAAACTCGGACGACGAACGCGTAGCCGAGGTTAACGGCTTCAGTACAACTTTTTGAGGTTTCTCTACACACACACACACACACACACACAGTGAAGCTTGCAATTGTGATCGCAGCGCAGCGACCTAGCGAGGGCACACTGAGAATTTAGGAAGTACGAATGGATGGATGCCTGTTGCCCCATTGGTAAGAGCGAGAGGGAGAGAGGTAGCAGAGCATGCACACACATGCATACACACATGCATGAATACAAAGCTTTGTTTGCCTGCCTCTGTGTGTGTGTGTGTGTGTGTGTGTGCTTGCATATTTCAAACTACTGACTGCGATCTTCTCCTCCTTACAGAATGTGACTCTCTCTCTCCAATAAAAAAGAAGAGAGCGAGAGAGAGAGAGAGAGAGAGCAAGAGAGAGCGAGCTTGAAGCTTGAGTGGATTTGCCAAAAACAAGTGATATATTTTTGGCAAAAGTTTCCTCTATCTCTCACTGTTTCTCGCTCTCCGACTCTTTCACTCCGCCTGTCTCTCTCTCTCTCTCTCTCTCTCTTTTGCGCGATCTGTATGTGTGTGTGTGTGTTTGGCTCACCAGCACATTTGCACCCCTATCGATGCCCCCTGGACTGCAACGACGTCGGCAGTGCTGTCGACTGCAACTGTGACTGCGACTGCAGCTTTACATAGATCGCCTGGCTTCGCCCCGATTCGCTGCTTTGCTCCATGCCGCAGAATTTTTAATATATATTTTTTATTTTCATTTTTTTATTTTTTTTTTATTTTGTTTTTGGTAGTTCAAAGACCGCAGTTTGACTTTGCTTTGCGTCCCCCGCCCCTTGTTGCTTTTTGTTTTGCTTGGCTGCTGCTGCTGCTGCTTCCGCCTATTTTCGAGCCAAATCCCTTCTCCCCCCTCCTCCCGCCCACAATGAACTGAACATTTTCGTGCCAAATGCCAGCTAATAATCGGAAGCTCATTTCATTTCTATGCAAATAGAGAAAGCTTGAATGTCCCGTAAGCTATTAGCTTTCTCATAGATCGGAAGCTCGAACGGAGCCAAAGCTTTAGCAGGCACTACAGCAGCCCCTGGCTGACTGTACAAGTGCGCAAGATCAGCGTTGCAACTATGCGAGAGGGAGATGGCGATTGAGTAGGAGATGGAGATGGAGAGAATTGGGGATATACGCTGCTGCTGCCTACTGTCTACTGGTGATTTCTGCTTAGAGAGCTTCTCAATTTCATTCTCTTCTGTTTTTTCATACACACACACACACACACACACACATGCAAGCCTATGCATTCTCAGATTGAAAGTCAAAGCTGCTGTGGTGGTGCAGGAAAAGATTTACACAGCATAACATTTTTGTTTTCGAATACGCTTTACATTCTTTTCGCATACATGCAAACAACTCACACACACACACGCGGACACACACATAATTTTCGGCTCATTCTTGCTTTTCGTAGATGTCGGCTTCGAAATTGAATTTTAGTTTTTTTTTTTCTTTTTTTTTTTTGGGGTTCTCTGTTTTGTGGATTTGGGATCAATGCACCCGTCTCAACTGCTCAGAGTCTCCCCTCGCTCTCCCGTCTCCACTCTCCACTCTCCGCCTGCGTTTGCTCTATTTGCGCGCTTCTCTTGCACTTTGAAAAATAATTGAATGCTTTGTTTTTTTGTTTTGGTTTTTAGTTTTGTTCGCATTTAGACGAGGCAGACGAGTTGAGGGTTCCTTTAATTTAGTATCACTTAATCAATGAAGAGCGACCAAAAATACGATACGAAATAAAAGACAAAATAAATAAGTGGAATATGCATATATATACACAAAACAGACTGAAATAAGTGAGTGAATAAGTTAAGACACACTTTGCTGGCTGGCTGGCTGGCCTTTTTGGGTTGCAAAAGTCAAACAAACTCCTCAAGCCTCAAGGTGATCCTCTTTTTTTTTTTTTTAGCAACTATTCAACTTTTTAGCTCTTGTGCTCATATCGTCGTATAAGCGAACAAATGGATTATTTGCCAGCATTCAAGGTAAACCTTTGAGCCAGATAGCTTAATATATATATATATATATATATATATATATATATATATATATAAATGCATTTACTTACTTATAGTGCAGTACAAACAGGCCAGCAATTGCAAGCAATTCAGCCTCAATTTACAATTTTCCATTTTATTTAATATTATTTTGAGTCTCAAAGTTGAAGTGAGAATCGTGGATTCTGATAAAGATACTTGTATTGTCATAATGTTAAAGTTAATATACTTTGTTCATCACCTATCTGCACACACATCTTGTCTACAAGTTACAGATCATACGTATCGATAGCTTATCGATCTACTTTGCGTCTATCGATTAGTAGCTTTAACATAAAAGATGCATTTCCACTTAAAATAATCATACCTCAATTTAACATTGACTTTATGTTGAAAACTATCCTCATAATATCCACTATTAAATCAATCACACACACAGAGATTTGTTTTGTTGTTGCTTAATAATGCCCATAATATGGCTGGAGTCAACCTCTCTTTGGGGACCATTCAAAATGAATACAAAGTGGCAATTGCAAACTAGAAGTTGGTGGCAAAATCGACGAAGACACATCGCCCAAGTTTCAAAGTATAGTTGAAAAACTGAAAATGGTGTTCATCTAATAATCGGGGTTTTTGCTATATTAATCCCATTAAACATTTTTTCTAAAGTTTAGATAAAATCAGGGCTTGCATTCATATTTATTTTAATTTTCTATCAATTTATTAATTATTATAACCATTTAAAAAACGGTGGGCTATTTGTTCACATTAATAACAACATTAAATAAAGTTCTTAATGCTATGGAATATATTTTTGAAAAAATAAAGTTCGGTTGTTCAAATCAGAGTTTTTTTTATTGTAAATTAGTTCACTAATGTTTTGTTTGCTTGGATTGTTTATTAAACGCACTTTATGGTTTCATTACAACGATACACGAATCTCGTCGGGGTCACCGAATGTTTGCGCTATCAGCTTTGATGAGAATTTGTTTTCCTTATATTTAAAAAATGATTGCTAAGAATAGGAAAAACTTTGTTGTTTTAAGTGCGATTTTCTAAAGTGCGGAGTGCTGAGTGTAGCAAGTTCAAAATACTCGTACACAACCCTAATGAGGTACACACTTATTGGAACTTAAGTGTCACACTACCTACCCCCCCCCCCCCCCCCCCCCCCCCCCCCCCCCTCACACACACACCAGGGCTTTTAATTATAAACAAGTTGGCCAAAACCTTCGCAGTCAAATTAAGAAGCCATCAATTCGAATCTGACGACAATGATGGGAAACACAAACGATTAAGGAATTAAATGATTTGTCACACGCTAATAAAGACACGCATATAACATGAAGCACAAGCAATTTAACACATTCACACACCACACACCACACACACACACACACACAAATGGAATTAGCCTATGATGGGCCATAATCACGAATCCTGCAGGCGGCAAAACAATCCTTAAAACTACCAACAGGTTCAAAGTTCAAAAAGGCTGAAATGCCACAAAATCAACACTTACACACACACATGTACCACAAACCACACTCACACACACATAGATTTATGTAGATATTTACAGGCTAAATAGAGCGACCAACTGTGGGATATGTGAAACGAATAGAAAAGGGCTGAGGAATAGAGCAGGGCGGGGAGGGGAAGGGGATATGGGTGAACGGTGGGGCAGGGGCAAAGGCAGAAGTGTTGCCAAGAGGCAAACCGCTTAAGTGCGCCTAT
The DNA here is from genome assembly GCA_035041595.1 of Drosophila basisetae. NCBI lineage: Eukaryota > Metazoa > Arthropoda > Insecta > Diptera > Drosophilidae > Drosophila > Drosophila basisetae. The sequence goes on from JAWNLB010000174.1 coordinate 19,351,676, forward strand.
AAAATTACTGTGAAAATTTCACACTAAAACTTTTACCCTAACTTGCAGGCAAAAACCCACAAAAGTAGGCGGACTTGATGATGATGTTGTTGATGATGTGTATATGCGTGTGTGTGAGCATGTGTGTGCGTGTGTGTGTGTGTGTGCAAATGAGCTGGAATTTTAGGGCACAAATTCATCATAAAATCACTTAAAATGATATTAACAACCCTTGCCCTTTGCCCCTTGGCTTGCCTAACCCAATCGCTTGCTTCTCTGCTTCTGCTTGTGCTTTTTGCTCTTGTTACTGTCGTTGTTGTTGTTGCTGTTGCTGTTGTTGTTGCCCTCCCCAGACAGGCCTATCCCACATGTGTTCAAGTAATTGCGTGTCAAAACTTTTGAACCTTTGGCCTTGCCATGACTTGCCTAGCAGCAGCCAACAGGCAAACAAACGAACCCATTCCAACTGAATTGAATCCGATGCACCCCTTGCTCATCCTTTCGTCCTTTTGTCCTTTCACCCTTACACCCTTCCACCATTTGTCCCGTGGCGTGCTGCCTGCCTATTTTATGGGCGTCATTGCCTAATCCTTTGATGGGCCTAATCGTGGACGTAGCCCACTACTCGCACTCGCACATATCATGCTAATTTGCGGACAGCCAACTTCGTTTGACTTGGCTTCCGATTCATGTCCTTCCTACAGTCCCTGACCCTTCCCCTTCCCCTTCCCCTTCACCTACCACTTTGCCGTTTCTTGTGCGTTGTGTGTTTGTGTGGAACGGCAACCGGACACCCCATAAAACTAAACTAAACACACACAAAAGGATGGACGGACAGACGGACAGAGGGACAGACTGCCGCCCATATCAATAAATGTGCCCAAGCACACACTCACACACACACACACACACTCAGTTGAATGCCTTATGCTCGCCCATGTGGCACGCTTAAGGCAGCAGCACAGAGACAGAGAATGGGAGAGAGTGGGAGAGAGAGAGAGAGAGAGAGAGAGAGAGATGAGATGTTGAGGCGAGAGGATGTCGAGTCTTGTGGCGCCCACTAGGAAGCAGCAACAAAAGTATCATAAAAGTGTTAAAAATCATTTTGGGGTTGACTTCCGTCTTCCGACCTGGGACACAAGCCACACAAGATGGGGTGAAAGGACAGACAGACAGACGGGTTAGCAGCTTGTCCAGGCGACTGCTTAAGTGGCTATCATTAGTGCCTAGCGATTTGAGTGAATATCTTTAGCCAGAGCATCCATAGCCATAGCATCCACATCCACAGCAAGGACAACTACAAACAGTTTGACACTTGACATCCGCAGCTAGTTGGCATAGTTCGAATTAAAATGCAGCAAGGGTTATGCCGTTGCTATGCATGAGCGACTGCGCTAATTAATTTACATAATACCTGCGAGACTTTGTTGAGATGATGCCACGTTTAGAGCGGCTTACCCACGAGTGAAATTGGTTGACGCCGCCGCAACACGCATGCCACTCGGCATCGGCATCGGGCTCGTGCTTCTTGCTCCTTTTACACTGGAGGCCCGGCACTAATCCCTCTCCCAATTTATTTGCTTTCACCCAAGGGCAACCTTTGCAACCCACTCTCCGCCCCACACCCCCGGGGTATTTGGCTCGACTTGCCTTAACACATTTGGGGGTCAGTCCATCTAGAACGTGCTGGGCGTTGCGTGTGCCGCAAAACCAAAAACCGAAATCCGAGAATTTCACTCTTGAATTTCTAATAAATTCATAGTAGTCAGAGAGTTCTGAGTTCTGGGCTGCTTCGAGTCGTCTTGGGCAAAGCTATCTGCATTTGTTGTGTGTGTGATGATGATGTGTGTAATTTCCAATTATGACTTCCGTTGACGTCCTGCTGCAAACGGTTTATGGTTTATGGTATGTGGCATGTGGCATGTGGCATGTGGCATGTGGCAAGTGGCATGTGTTTGTGTTGTCAGGGCAAAAACAAAGAGAGATAGTCGACCAGTTGGTGGTCTTTTGCTCTGCTTGCCCCAACATTCTAGATACGGCATTGTAATAGACTCGTCGACTTTCAGGCATTTGCTTTAATTTAAATGCTCACATATATCTTAGACTGTGTGCGTGTGCGTGTGTGTGTGTGTGTGGGTGGGTGACCGACCACAAAAGTATTTCACACGCAAACATTCCGGCCTCGGTCCAGTGGTGCCACAAGAAAGAGGCAGTGGTTGTTGGGCTTTTTTGGGTCTGAATTGTCTGAGACCCTGGGAAGACGAGACCCTATTACATACAAAAAATCAACGACATTCTTGTCTCCGAGCAGCTACTTTTGCTGGACTCGTACGCTATACTCTATGCTAGTCCTGCCTGCCATTGTTGTTGTGCCCTGTAATCCCAGATTTGCTGGTGTTCATGCGAGTCTACGCTTCTCTCCCAGTCTCGTCTGCCTGAGACTCAAGTCGGCCACCGGCAACAACAAACTGCGTGGGGTTTCCTTCATTCCCTCCCCCTCACCCTTTGTGTGTGTGTGTGTGTGTGTGTGCGTGTGTGGACGGGTGTCGCAGTCGCATAATTTGTAGGTCATACATATTTGGCATGTTTGACATGTCTCCTTGGTGTTTTACATGATAAACACTTAAGGGTGCTGACAAAACCAAACAAAACAAAACCAAACCGAAGCAATGCGAAGCGGAGCAGAACAAAAACACGCACAGGCTAAAAGACAAAGACCAGTCAAGCTTAGGTTTAGGCTTAGGTTAAGGCGTCTGTAGTATACTTGAGTTGCCGCGTCTTACTGAATCTACATAATATACATACATGTACATATATATATGTATATATATATATATACTTCGCACATGTCCTTTTGGTTGAAGAAACTCCTTCATTTCGTATTTGCAGGGAGGAAACTGTTTCTAGATATTCGTATAGTATTCGCGGAGACGCGACTCCTTCGTCTAGTATACGCAGTGAGGTCGGGAGATCGCCTTGATTTGACCAGACCAGAGTTGATTAAGGCTAAGGCTAAGGCTAACTGCTGAGGTGCAGCCTGTTGTTCTGTTGTATGTTTGGACGTATGCACATATTTTAGTGGATCAAGCTTCAACTGCTAATTAGGGATTTCGCCTTTCGTGTCCAACTGATGAGTTAGATGGCCAGCAGATTGGGCAGCAACAGCAACAGCAACTTGGCCAAGTGAAATTGTGCTAAAAACTTCAATCAAATGACCAGGCAGACACTGGACTCTGAAATAACCAGTTTCCCCCCTAAGGGAGCAGCAGCAGCAGCAGCAGCCGCAGCAAGGGCCAAGGGCTAATGGCGGGTGACGGGGTGCCGGGGCCAGTGAGGTGAAACCGGTGAAGCCCAAAACTGAATTCGCCTTTGCAAACTAGTTTTCTTACTTAGTTCCGCGTCAGGGTGCTGCGCTCCTCTGTCATTGCCATTGCCAAAAAAACTCAAGCTGAAACATTTTGGTGCGCCAGGTCACGTTGCATGAACATTGCCAGCGTCATCATCTTCATTGGGGTTGGGGAGGGGGTAACACAGAGAGCAACAGAGTGTGAGAGAGAGGGAGAGAGAGAGAGAGAAAGAAACTTGCGTTAGTTGCTCGAGCTGAGAATGCACTTTTCAATTTAAACGTAGCCCGCTCAATCTTTGGCTCTCTTTTCCTCTGTTCCTACTGCTCTTCCTGGCTCTCCCTCCCCCTCTCTGGCTCTTTCTTTTTTTAGTTTGACTTCTGTGCAGAAAACGAGTATCAACAGGATAAGGGGACACATCATAATAATGAAGAGTGTGTTCCCGACTTTTTTTTTGCTTTTTGTTTTTTTTTTTTGGCGATCATCACAGTGCCTGCTTTCTATATAGGTCGTTGCAATTTAATACTTGGATTTCATGTTTGCTTCGGTCGCTGTGTTTTTCCCCCCCGCGTTCCCCCATTCCCATACCCATACTCACACACATACACATAACCATACACATTCCCTTATCGTTTGTATTGCATTCAATTTTTTGTTGTTGTTGTGCCCGGTTTCGGTTTCGTTATCGTGCCCAGTTCAGTTTCTGCATCGCTTCTTTTCGGCTCCCCTACCACCTCTCAGCATTGTACCCCTGCTTCACTCCTGCCCCGCCCTCCATCGGGCTGCGGCTTCGCCTTCGCCTTCGCCTTCGCCTATGTATGCCTGCATGAATGCAGCTGAGCTTTGAAATCTTTTAGCGAGACATAGTTAATGCAGCCACTGAAGCAGCCGCACCACAACAACAAAATTGAAGTAACCCTGGCAGTTTGTCGAGCCAGTTGAGCAGTTGAGCAGTTGAGCAGTCGAGAGTTATCAAACTGGTTTCGATGCCACACATATTCGTTGCATTGTTATTTGCAATGAAAAACACCTCGTCGTTGGCGAAACCACAATTTGAGCTTTGTTCGATATCTATCAGGGAAAGAGACGCACAAACTGCGAGACAGAGAGAGAGGTAGAGAGGGAGAGAGGGAGAGACTGAGGAGCAGAAGTAATACGTAACGGTCTGCTGATCATTCTGACCAACTATTGAGCCTCTGCCCGATTAAGTCATCATCATTGTAGTTCAATTGAAAACTGATCGAGCTGAAAGCCATTGGAATCTACAGTTCTTGGGTATAAAACAGTATTATCCAGTAAGTCTCGATAGTCCTTGCATCGATTATTGTTATCACCGATGGTGTCAGTTATCGATTTATCGAGTATACAGACTAGAATGATGTTAGTTAATGTTAGTAAATGACAGGCAGAAGAAAGCATCTCTCATAAATTAAATAATTTGACTGGCCAGAAACAAAAGCACATTTAATCCAGCCACATCCTCAGAGTCTCTAAGAGCTAGAGACTTTAAGATTCGAATATAAGTTCTCGTATACCATAAACATATCAACTAAAAATGACACAAATCTGCTTTCTGAATAATATGGTAATTATTGGCGATTTACTACAATTTAGGCCGACTTTTGATTACTGTACATGAATGTATAGACGTATGTATAGATGTATAGATGTATGTATGTATGTATGTATGTATGTAGTATATGCATTTCATTGCTATACGCTGAATAGTTGACTGCCTGACAGCGAGGATGGTGCTGGGATGGGCGACAGGGTGGCAGATAGATAGATAGATAGCTATGGGGCACAAAGTCGTGTGCACATGTTCATACATACATGTGTATATATTTATGTGTATGTCGTTGCCAGGATTTGTGGCGTGTGCAACAGGCTTCGGTTGGGCTTCGGCGGGAGGGCGATGTCGATGCTTATACGGTTGACAGGCTGGATAACAAGGGGCTGACCTGACCGGGCGTTAGGTGGCTGCTGCCATGGGAGCGCTTAGCTAGTGCTCAAGGTCAACCTCCATACGAGTCCATTTCGTACAGCAGCTGAGAGAGCCCGTTCTTAAAGCAGGCCAACAAGCCAAAACAGTCAACAGGCCAAACAGCCAACAAGCAACTTGCAACCTGTTGAAGAAAGTTTTAAGAGCAATAAACGCAACTGTGGAGTGACACGTCACGGCGAAAGCCAAAAGAGAAAGCTAAGCCACATGAAAATCCTTTATATTTTCGGTTTTCGGTTTTCGGTTTTCTGTTTTCTTTTCTTGTTATGCGAACAGCGGCATCGACTGCGGCTGAGGCAGCAGCATCGAGCATCGGGCTGCGACGGCGACTGCGACCGCGACTACAACTGGCCCTTATCTAGAAAGGAGCACACACACACACACACACACACACACACAGGCATACAAACATATGTAGACATGTAGTCGCATGCATAGCAACAAACATAGACATGCTTGGTCTAGTCAGTCATATATATATAAAGACATCGCCTCTGGTCAGCAATAGCAGCGGCAGCAGCAGCAGCAGCAGCAACTCAGCTTACAGGTGGTTTGTGGGGGCAAGTGGCGTGTGACGTCACAATCACAGTTACTATCACAGTCACACAGTCACAGTCGCAGTGTGAGAAGTGTGATGAAGTGGGTCGCAAGCATTTGTCACTAATTACGTTCGCAGACCAATTAGTTAGTCGAGTTAGTCATGCGGGCAGAACTAATGCAAACGAAGCATAGATCGATTATTTGTTTGACCAGGAACGGAACAAACGGAACGGAATGGAACACAACGGAACGATAGGCCTAGTGGGGTGATGGAACTAAACCTGTAGGCGCATTTCGCCTGCTCGTCGGCCTCATTATAATCTTTGTACCTGTCTCTGTACCTGTCCCTGCTTTAAGCTGCTGCTCCATTTGCGCGTATCCTTTGTATCCTTGAAATTTTTGCACTATTTTTTTTTGGTGTAGAAATTTATTTGTTGCCACATTTCAACATGCCTTTTTGCGTACGATTTCTGGGCAGCTGTTGTTGTAATTTTTTCCTCTTATTTTTTTGTTGCCGTTGATGTGGTAGCAGCGAAAAACTGGCCGAGAAAAAGAAAAATTGGCATTGAAGCTGCGCGCTGACAGTGACGTTGACGTCAGCGTCGACGTCGACGTTGACGTCGACATTGGATTTGGCGTTGCCGTTGCCGTTGCCGTTGCCAATGAGCAAAAGGAGCTGGTGGAAAAGCGAAGGCGATGGAACGAAAACGAAAGTTTTGTCTACCCACATGAGGACACGGCGGTATGTAAGCATACACACACCCACACACACACACACACGTTTACACACTACTAGCATAAGGAAGCTGCGCTGCCGAAGTCGACGTCGACGTCGGCATCGACGTCAGCGCCAAAGTGCGCACGTTCCTTTCATTTCGTCTCGTTTTCTTCTCAATTTTTGTATTGCCCTTGTGAGTTTTTCTTTTTTCTTTTTCTTTTTCCTTTTTTTTTTTTGGTTTTTTCCATTTTTCTTTTTTTTTCTCCTGCTGGTTGCTGGTTACCGAAGCTGCTCCGCGTCTGCAGCAGCCACTGTTATTTTTGTCGTTTTTATGCGTCGGATTTTCCCATTTTCCTACTGCGGCCCCCACAACTCCAGCTGAACAAGTTTCCCTTTGGATTTCGCAGCATCTTACTGCGGTGCAAAGAGAACTTATTGGGGCTCCCACTCGGCGTATTCTCTTTGCATTTGGCGCTCTTAATGTGAGTTTTAAGAGTGCTTTAGTTTGGGCCACACAGTCTTGGACTTCAGCTTTGGCATAAACTGATTTATATCTACTTTGATGGCTCCCCCATCCACCCACGTTGCTGATTTTGTTTAGTTTGCTTTGGGTGTGCTTTGGTTGGTTGTGCAGTGAAGAGAACTATAATTCGCTTATGGATGGGCCCGGGACCAAGACGCTCGTAAGTGCGTAAGCTTAAAGCGACATTTGAGCTTTTGTGCAAACGATTCGAAGCTTTGCAAACGGGTGCGAAACTTTATCGCAAACTTGATCGTCAACCGATTTTAGCCGAGTCGCAAACCAGTCTACCTTTTCATGATAAATCGGTGTCTACTGCAGGCAATCAATCATCTGCTGAGGTGCACTTAAAACATACTTAAGACACCAAATTGTGGTAGATATCGAATATGCAATGATATTGCTGAGAAGCACTTGTAAGCCGAGATATGCGTTGTATGTCTACCCATTTTCATAGATATTTTCAAGCGGTTTTTATTTGTAGATAAAATCCACATTTCTTATTACGTATACGAGTATATATTATTTCGAACGATGCAAGATTCATATCATATCATATCATATTTCACTTATTAACTGAATGCATTTTTAAATTGCACATATCGTTGCAGATTTAATGGCTCACCATTTCAAAGCGGACACAAAAAGAATAGGTGAGCAACAGCTAAACATTCCAACTGTCGAAATTTTTGACACAAATTCAGCAGCTACAAGCAAAGTGAAAAACAAAAGAAAAGGGGGAAAAAAGGAAAAACCAAACAGAAGTGGATATAATACCCACTGACGACAAGCGAATCCGATGGTGCCCAAAGGGCCCCCCTCCCTCCTGGCCCCCGTCGCCAGGGGACAACAAAAGAAAAGAGGAAAACGTGCGGAAACTGTTGCCAAAAAGGAGCAGGCCAAATTTTGCAGTCAACACAAAAAGTTACACTACAAAACGAAAGAAAACTGAACGTCCTTCACAGTGTGTTGTGGATGTGGATATGTTCGAGGGTGGAGAGGAGGCGACGGGGACGGGGACGGGGGCGTAGGTGGCTTATGGAAGTGCGCGTGCTGTCCAGGAGCTTGGCGCCACCTGTTGACAGCAGCATGCGATGCGACTGGGCCTTGGCCTAGGAATGAGGTTGGGACTGGAACTGGGACGGGGACTGGGACTGGGAGTGGGAGTGAAGCTGGGATGCAGCTGCACACAAAAGAAAGGAGCTGTAGCGTGCTTTTGTGGGTCTGCCTGTCAGCAACAAGACCAAGACCAAAATATTGTTCTCCACAGCCGGATAAGCGCAGCAACCAGCACTTGCACCCCACAAATACACCCCAGTTTTCAAACTCGACACCAGATTGCTTTACACACACACACTCACAGAGTGGAGATGCAAGTATCAGGAGCACAGCAATGCCAACAATGAAAATTCGGAAAACAGCAGAATGGCAACAGTTGACTTTTAAGGACACAGCTGGTTTGCCAGAGAGGTAAGTGAAGAGTGCAAAGAGGAAAATGGAGAGTGGAAATGGGCTAAACTCGCAGCAGGTGAGATGCACCAAAAGCCAATGAACGACTAGAATCAAAATAATGTTCAGGAAATTAAATAAAGAGAATCCTTAATCATGACAATGAGCTAAATCCTTCTTCGGATTACGTATATAACCCTGATACTCTAGAGAGCATAATTATAAATTGACATAGGAAATTGAAAATTGGTAAAAGGGACATTTTCAAGTTGTGGAAGAAACATTTTCTTGACCAAAAAAATGTTTATAAGAACTCATCTAAAACTTTAAATATCCAGGCTCAAACATTTTAAATATTTTAGCTGCCTTCGTTTTTTATTTATTACTCTTCAATATCATAGATACATAAGAATTGAGAGAACTTCCTTGCATGCTTTCATTTAAGTTTGCAATGCTTCTGAAAGGGAAATTTAACAATAACACTAGAAACTATAGAATACAATTTGCCATTGTCTAATTTCTTAAATAATTCTACGTTCACATTGGGAACCACTAATTTTATACAGCCAGAATCGGAAGTTACGATTAATCCAAGCAATGCAGCAATGTTTAATTTGGCTTTGTTTTATCTCTAATATCATATTACTGTTAAATGTGGAAACATTCGGTTTGTTCCACATCCAAATCGATCAAAGACAACGGAATTTGGAACTAGTTTGGTTAAAACTGAACCGTTTTTCGAAAGTAATGTTGTTCATGTCATGTTTTGAACTTTAAAAGAAAAACTGCATTTCAAGCGAGAAACACTTTTACTGCTTTTCACAAGACGATAAGACTTGTGTTATTGTTAGTTGTTTTATTATTATGTACGAGTATATTCTATCTGAATTTTGAGCGCACTTTTCTAATTAGAGTCGAGTTACACGGGACTGAGAATCACCTGTGGAACGGCAGCGTTTGAATTAGTGAGCGACCACTATATATGTAAGCATAATGATAATCAGATAAATGAATAGGATAAGCTTGATGCTTGGGGCATATGGCAACCATGCTCTGTAATTTGCCCTGGAAATGCGCATAACGAGCCCATTCAAGCATCCACATCCACATCGACATCGACATTCGCAGTCGCATCCACATTCGCATTCGCATTCGCATTCACATCGAGCTGCTCAAATATGCATTGAGATTCAGAGTCGTTGTGAGTGGCACTCACATTTGGATGCGGCTATATTCGTACGCGCTTATGCGTTGTTCACATACGCGATTTACAGTTATGTGCGCCACAAATCGGCATCAAAAGCGCTTAGCTGCCATCTGAGCGCCACTCGCCATCTGGCCGTGGCTGTGGCATGAATGTGTTGCCGTGGATGTGCCATTGATATGGCTATGGCCATGGCTATGGCTATGGCTATGGATATGGCTATGGCTATGGATCTGGATCTGGATCTGCATGCAGCATCTGTACAAATCTCCAGTTGGCCATGAATTATTCAACAGTTGGCATGCGCTCATACGCATACGCATACGCATACCTCTATATATATATATATATATATATATATATATATATATATACCTCTATACCTCAATACTCACACTTACATTCACTCTACAATACAATACAGTTCATGTTGATGTTGATGTTGATGTTCGTGTTCGTGTGTGTGTTGTGTCTGAAACTATGGCATACAATTTGCAACTTTCGTGTTGCGGGGCAAATGTTACTCGAAATTGACTACGCAACACACTCCAAGCCTCCCCCACACACACATTCACTCCTGTTCCCCTCCTCCTTGCCAACCCACCTACCCCCCGCAATTGTCGTGGCCCACGCGCAGCTATCACGTGTGCGTTGTTGGCGTTGTTCGCCAAATCCTTTTTATGTTCACATTATGTAGTTCGCACGCATTTGCTATCTATGGTCGTTGGTGGGGAAAGGGGAAAGGGGAAAGGGGGTACGGATGGGGCACATTTGCTCACATTTGGCGCATGAGGCAAGCGTCATTCAATTCCATTTCCGTTAGCTGAACTGAACTGAACTGAGCTGAACTGAGCCGAGAGCTAAACTGCGAGCTGAGAGCTACGAGCTGAGTGCTGCTGAGCCGAACGTCATTCCGTGCGCCATATAACCCAAGTTCAATTACCTGTTACAGCCGTTAGATGAATTTCTACGGCCAGCACATGCTTCGACTAGTTGAGCACTGTGGGGCAACATGCCCGCCTCTCCCCCACTCGCTCTGTCTCACTCCTAGCAGCGGGCGCGAGCATAGCAAGTGCGGCTCTGTTATTGCCATGTGAGTGTCAGTGTGAGTGTGAGTGTGAGTGTGTGTGGCTTTTTTGAATATTTGAAATGTTTTTGTTCGCGCCACGCCAAAAGTGGAAGAAGAGAGGAGTGGCAAGAGCAAGAGCAAGAAGAAGAATAACGACACACTTTGGCACGCATTTGTGATAAACATAAATGAGCTTAGAAATGAACCCCGGAGGATAAGGCCGTCGTACGCACAAAACACACACACACACACACACACACACACTCAAACACACACATGCCAAGACATATCCATGCATAGTGCAAAAGAAAAGAGGTGGTGGAGTGGGTGGGGGGTTTGTGGTAAGGGGACAACAGGCCAATACTACAGTAGGTATCAAGTATCAGGCCAACACAACATTATACAAATGATATGACATTAGATAAGCCTAAGTGCAAATTGGCTTACAAACCGGGATTTGTCTGCGCCACAATGCTTGGCGCCTTTTGTTCTGCCTTTATTTAGGCTTGCTTTTTTTGCTTTCTTCTTTTCTTTTTTTTTTTTTTTGGTTTCGGTGGGGGCACCCATCGAGCGATGAACATGAACAACGTGAACAACATCGACAACATCGACAGCTTCAGAGCCAGCTTGCATCTCTTTTGCATGTTGCTCCACATGCTTATCACAACATTCGTGGAGGGGACTGTGTGTTGCATGTTTGATTATGTATACGCCGCGGTGTCTACAAAAGCCAAAACATCCCGAGTTTGTTATGTGTTAAATATATTATAGTGACTAGCTCGATGTGTGCCAAACTCTCCATCTCTATTTCTCTTGCTGTTCTCTGTCTCTCTCTCTCTCTCTCTCTCTCTCTGTCCTAGTTAACTTTCCTTCGTTGTGTCCCCCTACTTGCCCTCGCAAAGGCTAAGCCGTTCGATGAGCCGCGTAAACAAAAATCCTGCGAATCTGCTGCAGATTGAGTTGGCATTACTATTACTCTGATATAATCTAAGCGTTGTCATCCCGACTGGAATCCAAGCAAACAAAAACAACAGCAAGAATATCAGCCTGTTGAGCATTAGCTTCGTCACGGCAGTTTATTGGCCACATTGCTTTTAACAATGTTTTAAGGCCAGGCTGTCAAACCGAAACGAGTTTTAGGTAACAATTCCGATTCTGATGCGTAAAACATGCAATATAAAATTGTGGTCAAGATTTCGGTATTCTTTCAAACTTTTTTACGCTGTTCACATTTGATTTTCAGCTAAGAAAATGCTCGGATTATGTTCTAATCCTGATTCCGATTCCAATTCCGGTTTCAGTCCCTGATTGATGATGATTGATGATTGACTGATGACATTCGAAGATTGAAAAACGGAGCAGTTGCAAAATACTTGGGCATAACCAGAATTGAAGTGCCGAGCAAAGCAAACGATTTCAGCTTGACAAGCAGCTTCAACTTATGCTAATTGATTATTATTTTTATTATTATTAATGGGGTGATCTGTAAATGTAATAATGGGTGGCATTCACAAATTATTATTCAAATAAGATACAAGGGTCAAAATGCGGGAGTGCATCAATTTTCAAGGCAAACAACAAACTCAATAACAACAACAACAACAACAATCAATAACAATAACAACAATGTGGACGGTCTCAAGCTGTGTATGTCACATAGTCAGTTGACAATGTGTCTGCAATTTGCATGCCACAGACAGCTGCCACCTGTTTGGGGCAAGTTCAGTTCATATCTTTTGCTCCAATTGCACACAGCTTGCTTCTTTTTAGCCATTTTGCATTTGCGTCATCTTTTTGGCGCCCTAGAGAGTTGTCGCATGCCAGGAACATGTGGCCAAAAACGAGCAAGGAATCGCCGCGCAAGTGTGAGTGCGAGTGTGAGTGTGAGTACGAGTGCGAGTACTGGCACTCGAACCCCGGCTCGCCTCCGTAACGTGTATGCGATCAGAAAAGGAAAAATTGTTTGCATTGCGAGCAGCAGCAGCAGCAGCAGCAATAAAACGATGTGGACGAGTAGGAGAAAACAGAGCAAAAGCAAAGCCAGCACACACACGCACACACACACACACACACACACACACACCGGGACATATGGCCGTAGACAAGAGGCGAAAAAATTGCCAAAAAATTCGTCCTTGCTTCGTTGCAGTTTCTTTTTCGGCGACTGTTTGAATGTCGTGCGAGTTGGAGTTTCTAAAACGAGAGCAAAAAGATGCAGTCAACACACACACACACACACACACACACACACAATTGGCACACACACACACACATACACAGAGAGAGAGAGAGAGGCGATTGGGATTGCAAGGATAAACTGGCCGAGTAAGGACTGGGAGGCTGGGAACTGTGAACAGAGGCTGGGGCTGGCATGAGGAGGAGCAGGAGAAGGCTGAGTTTGAGGTCAACGCCATGAATGAACCTCTGTGATTGCGTGTGTGTGTGTGTGTGTGTGTGTGTGTGTGTTGTTGTTGTTGTTGTTGTCTTCTGCGCTGCTTCATCTTTGTTGCATACTTTTTGGCATTCGGTGTGGCAGGCTGAGAGGGTGTGTGTATGTGTGTGTGTGTGTGTGTGTGTGGGTGGGTGGCTAACGGGGATTTCTGGTGTTTACAGTTACGAGTTTTGATTCCTTTTGCAGGTCGACACGCGGCCACTTTTTGTGCCACATTTTTCTACGGCAACCTTGCTGCTGCTCCAATTGTTTCTTATTATTCCTGTTGTTGTATGCTTGCCAGCTTTGGTTACCCATTTTATTGGTCATGTGTGTGTGCATGTGTGCATGTGTGTGTGCATGTGTGTGTGTGTGTGTCAGAATTCAACACTTTTCGCTTATTGACTTTGCAGATTATGCATTGCGGATTTGTTGCCCCCTTAAGTGGCATGTAATTTAATTGATGCACTCCTTTTTAGTCTACAACTTGCAGCAGACAAGTGCCTGTGGAGGGGGGAAGCGGGGCGGTGGGTGCCAAGTGGGCAGAGCTTGGGAGACTGGTGGCCTTAATTAAATTAGCCACTCGCTTAGCCGTTAGCTTTTGACTTTTGGTCTTTTTTATCTTTTGGCTTTTGCCGAGGAGTAGTTCAAGTGGACATGGCTGTGGCACATTGTGGCCGATTTTGTGGCCGAGTGAGTTTCCGTGGCGTGCAAACCGCATGCTTCGTCGACTGCTTTGTGGCGCGTTGCATGCGGCATGCACTGCTGGCCAGCTGTGTAGCTATGGCAAGTCGCGTGTCCCGCATACGCCACACAAAAAAAAAAACAACAACAACAAAATATATAGAAAAAGCAACAAGCAAACAAAACACAAAACACAAAATACAAAATACAAAAAAAAAGAAAAACAACATTTTGAGTTCATCGTCGGCTGCACAGATTCGTTTCTGTTGCTGTTGCCGTTTTGAATGGTCACAAAATGTGGTGCTTGGTGGCGCCACCGCTTTGAACCGCTTCACAGTCTAAATGGCCACCTGAGAAAAACGTGGCGCGCAAGAGTTGCATGGAGGGCACTCGAGGCGTGTCGCATTTGGACTCGAGGTACGAGGTGCGGCTCCGGTGTCCATGTCCGGCTCCGTGGACGTGTCCGTGTCCGAGTTCAGTTACGGGTCGCAGTCCTTGCTGATTGCGTTTCTTGACTCGGCTGAATTTGTTTTGTGGCATTGCTGCATTTGCAAACATTTGCCGCAGTTCGTTTATGTATATGTATATATATATATAGACTATATTTAATTGCATTAAAGTCGTCTTTATTATTTATTGACTTAATTGATTTTAAATATGCATAAAGCTGTGATGCCATTGGCAATATTTGTCTTTGGCTGCAAAACGCAAAGGCAACAAACAGCTTTCAATTAGCAGCCCAACTTCAGCTGCCACCGCTGATGATAATGATAATGATGATGATGATGATGATGGTGATGGTGATGATGATGCCAATCGGTCCCCCCCCACCATCTCCCATCAACATGTGTGTGTTTCGTTTTTAATTTGCTATTTGCATTATCGCATTTTAACTCCATCTATTTTCCTTATTTATTTGTATTTTTTGTATTCTTGTTGCTGTTCTGTTCCCACTTACGGTTTATATATATATATATATATATATAGGTATATATATATAGATATTATTTTTTTGGATTTCATTGAGGCTCATCGCTTTGCTTGCTGCCACAAAAATGCTTGCTGCAGATTAAAAATGCATTCACAAGCAAATTGTTTGCTGTGGTCGCCAAAGCATGTTGCTTGCTGCTTGCTGCTTGCTACTTGCCACTTGGTGCTTGCTGCTTGCTACAAGCTATGATGCTCTCATTTAGTAAAAAACAAAAAAAAAAAGTACAACAGTGCCACTAAAATGCATGTTCGTCGACTTTTAGCATAAAAATGCCAACGAACTATTTGGCAACAAACGAGGCAACAACATGAACAACAACAGCAACTAAAGATCAGAACAAGCCTTGTGCATTAACATTGGGGGTGGACTGTGGGGTTGTTCGGGAGCCTCCAAAAATATTTGTAAGCTGATGGAATGTGTATTTTTTACGCTAATTGTTTCTTCCGACGACATAGCCCTGCCTTTGCCCTCGCCCCCGCCCGCTATGCATTGCACAGCTTCTAATATCCCCAGAGTGGCAGGCAGCCGTTTGCGTTGAATGCAAACTTTTTATTTTATTGAAGCATTAAAACGCATTTTTACAACCCAAGTGCAATATTAGCGATGAGCGCAGTCAGGCCTGGGTCTGGCTCTGCGCCCAGGCCCAGGCCCAGGCTCACAACTCGTCTAGCCAAGGTCCAAAAAGCCAAGTCAAGTTTCGCTGGCAGGTGGAGACTAAAACGGAAGCAGCAGTACCAGTAGCAGTAGCATTGGCAGTAGCAGCAGCAGTGGCAGCGCCGCTTGATGGTCCATTAAATACAAAGATTTTTGAAAAATTACTACATTCACTTTACTGACTTGCTGGATGCGGTGGCAGTGGCAGTGGGTTGCGTGGGCGGAGGGCGGAGGGCGGAGGTAGTGGAGAAGGGGCTGTGGGAATGGGTAGCAACTAGAAATGGCAAAGGCTGCCGCAGGCAAACAACAAAGTTGTAAAAATTGTTTCGTTTTTAAGGAGCAAGCAAGCAAACGCCTCTCCGATCCGCTCTGCTCCACAGGGCTGAGGGGCGACAACGTCGACGTTAACAGGGACGGAGGCGGTAAACTACAGTAAGTTTTACAGCGGCGCATAAACTGCAGCAGCAGCAGCAGCAGTAGAAACACTAGAAGCAGCAGGAGCAGCAGCAAGAGAAGCAGGAGAAGCAACATCCGCTCGTCTCTGGCCATTACTTTGCTGCTGCCGCTGCTATTAGCAATAAAAAGGGGGGCTGCACGGCTTTGCTTCGGGTTGGGGTTGGGGTTGGGGTTGGGGCTGTTTGCTGGCGTTGTTCCGTCGAAGATTGAGTTATGTGCGTTTCGACTTTGTTTCGGCCACGGGCAAGCGAGCGAGCGAGTGAGCGAGCGTGCGAGCGAGCGCGCGTTGTTTCGGCAATATAACGGTAATAACTGAATCGTTACAATCGCGCTGCTCATTTTTAGTTGCCGTTAGAATACACACATTGCAAAAGGGCCAAAGAGTTTGTGTATGCGGGGAGTGGAGAGGGATTGTGGAGGGGTAGTAAGCAGCCGGCAGTTGCAGGTCATGAATTTGCCATTTTACAGCCTCGTATTTTTTCGTATGCTCGCAAGCCTGTTACTACCCAACCCAACCCAACCCCCCCCCAACGCAACCGACTCCCCCAATGGAGTCTAAGCTCTTATCCGTGAGCTGATTTTGGGGGTTCGGCTACCCTAGAAATAATAACGCTTAAACTTTTTAGTGTTGTCATTAAATTCCTCGTGTAAGTTGCCAAGGGGGTTGCTTGCACAGTAACTGGGAGCTGCTCAGATGCTGGGGGCTGGGGGCTGGGTGGCTGCTCCATCTACGCCGCCTGTCGTCTGTATCGTGTATCTTTTGTGAGTGCGTGTGGTTGTTGGTTCGTTCGTTGGTTCGTTTGTTTGTTTGTTTGTTTTTATTTAACATTTTTAATGTCGCTTCGGCCGCACACTAACGCCGCTCGGGGTTGTCCCCCTCGCCCGCTGCCCGTGGCAACCCTACAAGTGCCGCCCCGCTCTCCACGCACATCTGCAGGTCTATAAATTTCGATATTTACTTTTTATATTGCAAAAATTTTTCTGCTGACGGAATTACGGAAATTAAAAACGAAATGACGCTGAACCAACCCATGCCAAACCCAGGCCAAGCCAAGCCAAGCCATGCCAAGCCATGACAAACCCGAGCCAAACGCAAGGCGAAGCCAAGTCAACCGCCAAGCCGTCAGCTCAGCGCTCATGCGCGCCTGCCGCTGACATTTGAAGCCACCGCCGCCACTGTTGCCGTACCCGCACCACCACCCCCAACCCCAACCACTCGGCCCGGTTAGTGCCGCTGTCCTCATTGCCAAGTTTTGCTGCCCCCACCCCCACCATTGTTGGCTCAGCCGCTGCCACTTTAGTCATAAAAGAAACATTATCCGTGCACTTTTTAATATCCCGCACGGTTTAACTTTCTTCGCCTTTGCCCTTGTCCCTGCTCCCCGCTGCCCACTCCCCGTTGCCCGTTCCCCGTTCCCCGTTCCCTAGCTGCCAGCCTGCCTTCTTCTCCCTCACTTTTCATCATAAGCGTCAACGTCAACGTCGTCGTCAGAGGCAGCAGCTTCCTCAGTGTAGTGCTTAGAAAGCTTGTGAAATACAACTCTGTCCCTGCAAGATTCCTTTGAGATGTGTGTGGCATTGGTTCCGGCGTGTTAGGAAGCGATATGTCGTCTGTCGTCTGTCGTCTGTCAGCTGTATTCGAGGATCGCACACACTTTAATTGCAGTAAGCTGATACCCACTATAAAGCGCTTTAAGCAACTCAATTGCCAAATATGAAATTGAGCCACGAACAAACCAAAACAACAGAAAATTTCTCTTTTTGAACATTACTCAAAGTGAAGAAAGCTAACATTATATTCATGATTATTCATTAACGCAAGAGAATATATACATATGTATATAGAAATCAAGAAAAGTCGAGTTTAAATTTCATCTGCAAGTAAAGTAGAAATCACAATGGGATTATATCTACTATATATATTCGATGCAAGTTTATATTTTCAAAGTTTCCATACTCTGATGCTGAAAGCATAAAAGTATATTGGTTTTGTCCAATGTCCGTCATGCTGGCTGTCCGTCTGTCTTTCTATTTGAACACAACTTCTGTCGACACTACAGAATTAAGAAGAACATATAATGTCAAAGGATGGAAATCTATAATATCGATAAATGTATATCGATAAAAACCACATATCGCCCACAAATTTAAGTCAGCAGTCAACAAATTTGAAATATTGATTGCTATACGCTTTCTGCAAAGATAATCTTCGTTCATTCCATGTATATTTTGACGACGACTATCGGAAAACCATCCCAAAACCACGAGATGGAAAATGAAAAATTGGGGAAAAGAAAAAAAGTAGAGTCGATAAAATAAATGAATTATGGTTTTGGCAATCAGCAGACCCTTATAGTTATTAGGTGCCACAACCGAAATCCTTTGCAATTCCGAGAACGATTTTTGTCTACCTATAAACATGCCTTGAAAACAGAAACCAATCTGCCTTGAACAGTGCATAGGAGTCTGAATCGGAACTGCGATCTGAATGATCTTGCGAAATGTACAATCGAGGCAAACAATACAATAATACAACAGTGCAATAGTCAAGTACAGTCCCGTACTGTGGCATACCATAGCATACTGAACAGTGTTCAGTAAAGTCATCGAGGCCATCTAATTTCTAAATTTATGGTTTTTTCGCATAGTTGTAAACTGTAAAATGTGAATAATGGCCGGCCATTACGAGGCGAGGGTTGCTCGTTGGATTGAGTGCCACCAAGTGGCAGGGTGGGTGAATGCTGAATGCTGGATGCTGGATGCTGGATGCTGTATGCTGAATGTTGCAGTTTTACTGTCCTCTCTTTTTGTTGTTGCTGTTGCGCGTGTATTTTGATTTGATTTTTACGCCCCGCCATAAATTGTTTAGATGAGTTTTTTAATCGAAATTGTTCGAAATGACTTAGGTGCGCATAAAATGTCTCTCTCGAGAAAGCGCGCAGACATTTCCAAATAAATTTCGGTTATGCGATTTACTTGGGCCAGTTTCTGCTGTTCGCCAGTTCGCCAGTTTGCCAGTTTGACGGTTTGACGATTTGACGGTTTTGTGTTTGCGTTTTCGGTTTCGTCGTCGCCTTTTTTATATGGCTTATAAAAAGTATATTTTTAATAGGGCGTAAAAGCACTTGGTAGTTTGACGAGGGCGGCTCGTCAAAGGGGGCGACAAGCATACAGCATACAGCATACAGATGCCCAATGCCCAATGCCCAATGCCCAATGCCCAATGCCCAATGCTCAATGACTGATGCCCAATGCCGAATGGGCAACAATGCGGCTCGCTAGCCACATCGTCGTTGTGGGTCAGCCGCAGCCGCAGTTGCAGCAGCCAGGTGAACTGGTCTGCTCTGGCTTTGGGATCTGGCTTGGCCATTTTAGAGAATGCGCCAGTTCTGGAGCGGGCCCGCTCTTCGTTTTTACTGGCGACAGCAGCACGGCTCATAAACGTTGCCAAACTTTGAACTTGATGGTTTTCCTGCCGTTGCTGCCGCTGCTCGATTCCTTTTACGGCGGTGGCGTGTGCTCTGTACGGCAATGTTCTCATGTGGTCGAGGAGCTGCCTCCATCTACTCTACAGAGCTACTCCACCTTCGCTGCTGCCATCACCATCGGCAACCACATAAAAAGATACATTTGCAGCCACCCAAACGACGCATAAAACGCGTTACTTTCATCCATGAGCGACGTTGATGGGCTCATAAATGCCGCGAATGTGCATGAAACGCGTATTTTTCTACTTTTTGATGATTTTGAAATTTTGTATGCGTTGAGTGCCGTTAAATGTGTGTATGTGAGTGTGTGTGTGTGTGTGTGTGTGTGTATACAAGTAGAAGGAGTATGGGCACCCGTTAACAGTAACCTAACCTCAAACTTACCATGGATACCCAGTTGCCGAATTGTTTTTAACCCACTGAAGACGCGGGCCTCTACAGAAACAGCAGCAACAGCAACAGCAGCAACAGCAGCAGCAGCAGCAGTTGCTGTAGCCATAAAAGTAATATGAAATGTCTCATTTTTAGAGCTTCGAAATAAAAAAGTTATCGACGCATTTTGGCTGCGCCTTAGTTTGCGTTTGGCAATCTCAAGTCTCAAGTCTCAAGTCCCAACTGCCAAGTCCCAAAACCCAAGTCTCGAATCTCAAGTCTAAAGTTGGAAATCTCTTGGGCCCGCAACTGGCTGACTGGCTGACTGGCTGCTTGTTCTCGGCTGAAGCTAAGCAGCTAACCGCAATGTGAAGCTTCAAATCTTCACATAAACTAGGAATTAACGAAAGACTGAAATATGTTTGCAGTTTGGTTGGGTCGATTAGTTGCGATGAGGAGCTGCTTCTATGAGTCAATTCTTTTAATTTTTACTGCTGATGAGGTTTCGATTGGGTTGGGTTGGGTTGGGTATGGTTTGGTTTGTTTTTGGGGCCGCTTAATCGAATATTTCTGTTGCCCATAAATGGTAATTGCATTGGGCGCTAAGGCACCGCTGGGGGTTGGGGCAGGCAGAAACTTTGTGCTGCCTCCGCCTCGAAAATGCTGCATTTTAAATTAGTGCATTCACATGCACATATCCCCCCCACACACACACACACACACACACATCCCACACACACATTGTAGGATCTATCGTGGATCCATCCATCCGCCATCATTTCGTTTTTGTTGTTTCTTTTTTTTCGGCTTCTCGTTTTTTTTTAGTTTTATTAGTTTGATTTTTATTTACATATTCCATTCTGTCTTTTTGTGCAATAGCGCTTTTTAGGGCGGAGTTTTTCAATTTTATTTTGCGCCATGCGTCCGAACGAGAGAACTGAACTCGCATTAAGCTGCTCTTTCACACACACATTTATATATATATATATATATATATATATATATATGTATATATAGAGTGCGTGGCCATCGACAACAATAACAACAAGAAAAGTAACAAATTTAAATATATTTTCCATGTTTTTTCCTGTGGTTTTTTTGTATCTTTTTTTATTTTGCTCATGCAATTTTTGTGTGTTTTGTTTCCTCTTTTTTGTTGGTCGCAAAATTGCCAAACTGCAGCCTATGCGAGTGTGAGTGAGTATTCTCGTGTGTGTGTGTGTGTGTGTGTGTGTGTGTAAAGTGCAACTGCAGCTGCAACTGCAGCGCTCTACATTTCTCCTCCTTTTGTGCGCTGTTTGCATCATTCTGCAGCCAGCCATTCTTGCATTTTTTTTCGCTGCCATCGCATTTTCTCATTTTTTCTCCCTTTTTTTACGCTCTCAGCTTAATTTTATTTATTTATGGGCTTTTTATTTTATTTTCGGTTTGGTCTATTTTGCATGTGTGTGTGAGTGTGTGTGTGTGTGCGTGTTGGTTGCAGGTTGGGTGGTCATTGCACCGCCATCGGCTGCAAAGCACATATGCTGCATTGGATGTGGATGCATTCGATGCACGCGAGGCGCCTGCTGCATTTGCCGTCTCACACTTCGTCGCTGCTCTCTGTCGCTCACGTCGTGCTGCCGACCAAAAGTCAGCAGTCGAGCCGCGAAGTGCATCGACAAATGCATTGGCCGCAAAACAGGTGCGCAGCGCGGGTACAACTTGGGCCGCCACCTCCCCAACTCAGCCACAGCTCTCAGGGCTCACATTCTGTTGCCTACTTTTGTGCATGCACGTTGAGCATACGCATCGTTGTCCCTACCGCCATCGATATTCCTTTATTTATCTGTTACTTATTAATATATATATTGTGTTTATTAATAAACGCAATTTTTAAACTTAAAGTTAGTTAAATTATTTAAAATAAAAAGGCAAATATTAAATGAACGTTTTTAAATTAAAGAAAAAAATAAATCAAATAAAGTTTGGCAGAGTTAAGTGTCAACAATATATATATATATATATATATATATATATATTATATAGTATAGGTAAAGTTTGATTTGGTTGTTGGCCCAATTCAGGTTGGCATTTCGCACCTGGCAAATGCATTTGCTGGCAAAACAACTAAAAAAAACCCAACTGCTCGCTGCTCGCTGATGCTGCTGCTGCAGTTGTTGCAACAACAACAACAACAGTCCATGTGCACTTTTTGCTCTCTCGCTCTCTGCTTGCGCTATCTTGCTCTGGCACACGTCTGAGCTTAGGAGGCGCAATAACAACACTTTTTTTTTATTTTTGTATTTTTGTATTTCGCTTGTTTTTTTTCGCTGCTTTTGCTCTTTTTGGACAATTTTTATATATTTTGTTCTAGGGTTTTTTGTAGTGTGGCTTTTTTATCTTTTATTTTATTTGTATTTTTTGCTCGGATTTTTTTTTGTTTTGCTGACGCGTCAACCCTCCCATGTGTAACTGCCCGTTGCAATAGCCACTACTGCTGCTGCTGCCGCTGCTGCCACTGCTACAGCGCAGTCGATGCTTGGACACCAATCTGGTGTTATTTCACTCGCACCCAGGCCATTTGATGTGGCAAATGTTTGATTTTTTTCGACTCATTTTTTAATTTTTGTTCGTTTTTTTTGTTTTTTTTTTGTTGCACTTTTTGGGCGGATTTTTGTTTGATTTTTGCCATTTTTTTTTTTACTTTTCCTGTTGCACGCAATTTTTGCCGCTGCATTTTTATTGGCTGCAATTGTGCGAGTGTCGGTGCGTGTATGTGTGTGTGTGTGTGGGATAAGTAGCTACGCTGGACATGTACATGATGAGCCCCTGCACATAGATACATACATGCATATGCGTATATGCACACACACACACACGCACACACATATGCATGCATTTTAGCTATCGGCGAGCATGTCTTCTTTTTTTTCTGTTTTTTTTTGTTTCTTCTTTTTTTTGCTTTGTTTCATTTTTGGTTGTTTTGGATTTTTTCGTAGAACTTTTGTTGGCGCTGCTGCTGCGCTTAATGCAAATAAAATGTTTGTGTAGGCTTGCATTATGCTGATGCTGTTGTTGATGCTGCTGCTGCTGATGATGGTGCTGCCGCTGCTGCTGCTGCTGATGCTGGAGGGGAGTGGAGTGAAGTGTGGCGAGTGGAGTGGAGCTGTTTGAGTGCTGTGCGGAGGAGTCACCCCTCTGATAAGGCTGAGATGTGCGTCTGTGTGCGTGGGGAGGCAGTCCGGCATTCTGCATTCTGTATCCTGCATCCTGGTTGTCCTTTTTTCACGCACACAAATTTCAGCAAACATTTTTTATTTTCCGCCATTAAAAATGGCCCATGCCCCGCCCGGCTACATTGAACGCTTGCCGATTGCGGGCGTTGTTTTGTTGTGGGTCGAATGTGGGTCGCAGTTGTGTTGTGTTGTTGCATTCTGCTGCTGTTGCAGCTGCAGCTGGTTGTTTCTTTGTTGTCAAGCGCGTCGCATAATCGCCAGCTTCACACCCGGCCGACTGTGCTTCGAGCACTCCTTGTTCAATTGACCCATAGGCTGAGCATGGGTCTGTGCCTGTGCTGCCTGTGCCGCTGCCTGTGCCTGGGCTCGGGTTCACTCAGAGTAGGAGCAATGCATCGCAAAAGCAGGCAGTCCACCACACGGGGATTGCAACGCTTTTTTTCGGCATTTTTGCATTGGGGCTTTGTTTTTTTTTTTTTTCGCAGCCTCTGTCATGTTTTGTTTCACGTTCCTTTACTGTTTTTCCTATTGTTTTGGCTGTCTGTCTGACCCTTTCCAGTAGCTGTGCCACTGCTGTTTTTTGTATATCCCACATAAATTTTGTTTTATTACGAAATTACTGATATTTGAAAGCGGCCACCGCTGCCACTGCAACTGCAACTGCAACCGCCCAATTGCCCCGTTCCAATGGGACGTCGCCCTCAAGTTGCCGGCCAGCGTTTATCTACAACACATTTGGCCACAGGAGAATTGCATTGAGGCATTGATGGGACAATGCGACGCCTAGCTGATTATTCGCCCATGGCTCGTGCAAATCAAGTAAAGGGTGCGATCTCTGCGTCTCTGAGTCGCTACGGTCAAACAACTAATGCTCCTCCTCTGCTCCTCTGCTCCTCTGCTCCTCACATACCAAGCTGGCATAAAAGCCATTCAGATAATGTTGGCGATTTACGCTCGCTTTTGTTTATTTTTTATTTTTCAATTTTTTTTTGTTTATTTTTTTGGTTGTTTTTTGCAAAAATTTGCGTTTGAAGCACTCGACGCCTTTTGTGTGTAATTATTCAACGCTTTGACTGTCAAGTGGTTGGAACAACATTCATAACAACAACAACAGCAACAACAACAGCAACAGCAACTGCAACCACAGCTACAAAAACCCTTCACAATGTGAGAATGTGCTGCTGTGGCACCCGCCACACACCACACTCCACACTCCTTGGCTTGATTCCCTTAAGCCCAAAGCCGAAACTATGCAAAAGCACAACAAAGAGTTGAGCATTTGGGTGTGGGCTGTTAGGTGTTGGGTGTTTGGTGTTTGGTGTTGGGTGTTGGGTGTTGGCTGGTGCAGAGCATTGTGGTTCTGCTATAATTACGACTTCTAACTGAGCTGAACACCTGCCACAACTTTTTCCCGACAGCGAGGCTAATAATTGTATTTGTTTTGCTTTATTTCCATTTTCCACAAGTATTTTCGATTATTCAGTTAGGGGCAAGGCAAGGCAAAGCAAGGCAGTGCAGTGCAGGGAGATGGTTGGGCGCTTGAAGTGTGGCCGGAAACAAAGGCAATTGTTTTAGTTGGCTGCTGCCAGCCTGCCTATTGTTGTCCTTGACCAAAGCGATCAGGGACGGAGCAAACGTATATATATATATGTATACATATGTATATATATATATATATATATATTAAATGAGTAGAAGTGCTAAATATGATCACTGGTTGGATGTGGTAAACGGGAGGGGAATCTATGGTGGGAAACTTGCAATAATAACGAACGATGGCGATAAACACAAAGCGAATGTGAATGACAATGACAATGACAACAACAACAACAACAGCAGCAGCAATGGCAACAAACAGCGGGGACACCAACAAAAATATTAAAAATCTCTGCACGCATTTTGGGCGCGCATTAAAATCAAAGTAAAATGACATCAATATAAACACTCGTAAATTTGCAATTTCGTCGAGTCGACTCGAGTCGAGCAGCAGAACCATCCCGATCCCGATGAGCAATCCACGAGGCTGTTAACGTGCGCATGCCAGGAGTGGTAGGGGGGAGGGGGAGATATGAGGGGAGGGGGAGGGAGGCTGTTTACTTGAGGGTGCCCGCTGTCATAAAATAAGACACCCCACTTCGCTCGGCCTGACTAAAACCTCGATGCGCATATGTTTAGAGAAATTAGTTTTTCATAACGCACAAGTTGTTATTGCCATCCACCCACGCACACCCACACACACACACACACGTAGGTCGCAGCTCTGCTGCCTTTTAACGGCATTTTTTATTGCAAATTCTATTCAAATATCCATACATTTTTATGGGTCCCGGTATGGGTAGAGCAACCGAGGCCCAAGTAGCGACATCTACGAACGAGCCTGGAGCGTGGCCGTTTTTTAAAGCGCATATGAGCGAAATTCCACTTCACCCGTCCCCCACCCATCCCATCCCATCCCACCAAAACAGCACCCACGCATATTCGCATCCATATAACCACCACTACTCCCAGCACCAGCACCATCACTCCAGCACCACCAACAGGACACAACCTTGCGCGGCTGTTGCTGTTTTTGAACAAACACAATTTTTAATATTCCTGCAATTTTTATGAGTGTTTAGAGGAATTTTATTGCTAAAGATTTTTCCTGCCTAGGCCCTGGCTTTCCTTCTGCTTCTGCTTCTGCTTCAGCTTCTTCTTCTGGCTCTTGTTAGTTGCTCTAAGTGGGTAAGCAGGGACTCGTGCCCATTGACGGCATAACAACGAGGGTTGGGGTAACCGTAGCAGTAGCAGTAACAGTAGCAGTGGCATTAAGCGTCCCACACGTCCCTAATGTCCCACGTTGCGTATGCGCGATAAGCGCGCCTTGCCTCCCAATTCTCAATTGTATGTAAAATGTCCTCTAGCTTCATACAAATACAAATACCAATGAATATTATATTAAGCGAAATATTAGCCTCCGCAAACTGAAGACCTGATAGCCTATTTGTAGTGGGTGGCGAGTAGCGAGTAGTGGGTAGCAGCATGTCCTTCTGGGCCTGCCTCAGCAACACCATCAACACTAACCACATATAGAAAATTAAAAAAAAAAAAACCTGAAAATATAATTAAAAATTTGCATAGTTTTTTTTTATATAACATTGTCATTTGCAAATGTGTCAAAATAAATTCAACAGCTAACTTTGGTAATATTTTTCCGCGAAAGGTTCGCTTGTAATTGTATTTTAAATCATTGATTGACGCTGAGAAACGAATCATTTTTTGATTTCTGACTTTGGAATACTTTTAGATAGGCAAATAAGTTAATATTTTATTATTTTACTCTATAAGCTAACTCAGTGAATAATCTAATTACGAAAATATAAGCAATGGATGTGAGGAAAATGATGCGAGGAATCGAACGGAATCTTAAATGTTGCTGTGAATATAATGAAGAACTAGTATTTTATAAGTCAGCACTACTGTCTTGACCGCAACTGTATGTATGTGCCTGAGAGTCGTGATTAAAATTCAAATATGCTTGTGATCCTTAACTTCTGTCCCAGCATCTTCATTTTCATCTTTAAAACGCAGCTGACTCCAAATTGAACTGCGCCATTTTTAGAGCTCACGTCCACATGCGTGTGTGTGTGTGTGTGTGCGTGTGTGCGTGCGTGTGTGTGCGTGTCACCCATTTGTTGTACACATTGATGTGCTGCCACACATGACCCTAAAATATCTTAGAGCCGAGCGTGACAAGTTGATGAGCCTCTCACTGTGTACATTTTTTTGTTTTTAATATCGATAAGAATCGATTAACGAATATAATAAAATGAAATAAATGGGTATTCATTATATCCTTCCAATTCGGTAGGCGCAATATTGGCACAGAAATAATTAAGGAAATCGGATCTATTCACTTTACATAAAACGAAGCACACACAGTAACAGCAAGCAAGCATGCATTCATACATACATACATTTTGCAATAAATATATCGAATATCTGAGACTTACAGGCATTGCAGGCAAGAAAGGCATACAGGGTATCTGCAAGTTGAGCTCTTTGGAGTCTGGAGCACGGTTGCTTCTTGTCATTATATTCAGTGAGGCGCCAGGCGGCACTAAGATAAATGAATAACCTTATATTATGTTTCAAAATAGCACGCTGTCAGTCCGGAATGATTAAGAGTAGTAGGTAATATTTAGCCATGGAATACCACAAGTCCATACTGGAGTGTGAGATTAGCCGATTTATTTGAATTGTTTCTGCTTTATCTTTATAATGTATATATATTTATATATGTATATTCTTAAACAGCATCACAAGCTGAGTCGGCCAGCGTGTCTGCCTAGCGGTTTCTATGTGCATAGTTTTCAGAACTTTTGATAAGCGAATGGATGTTTAACTGTCGGATCATCGATGTGAAGATCAGTTTAGTCTATATAAAAAACCTTTTTTGTTTACTAAGTTATCCCGACCAAACTCACGCCAAACCATTGACCTCAATCGGACTGCTATATCAAATGGCTTTCATAAGAAAAAACCATCCGTTTATTTTTAATTAGTGGTGAAAATTATATGTGGGCAGGTTGACTCTGATCTGCAAGGGTACTTCATCTTCGGCGAGCCTGGGCTAGCCGTTCTTACTGGCTTTTTCTGCGTATTTTTGAGTTTTTTGTTTATCGTGAAACGATAATCTTGGACTCTAATTTGTTTCAGTCTGGAGAGATGTATTGTACGGCATTTGCGGTTAGTCTAAAGTATGGCTCCCAGCAGGCCGTCTGAAGCTGGCCGACAGAGAGAGAGACAGAGTCCATTTATGGATAATCGTAAAAGGATGCATGAACCGGCATACAACTGATGCCTTGTGGCAAGATAGGCAGCGATGGGCAGCAATATATTTATTTCTTCTTTTTGTGCAATTTGGTCAGCAGCGTAAAAGATTATGCCGAACCTCACTGACGATGCAATTGGCGATAGAGAGCCGACCGGATAAGTATGAAGCTAAAATCTGTCCCAGCCAGGCCAGGCCTGTTTGAATGTATGAATGTATATATGTGTGTGAATGTGTGAGTGTGTATGTGTAATGACTTTTTTATGACCCTATAGGCAAACAAATATTTTATGACATGTTATTAAAATTTGGCAATGGTAGCGACATCGATATTGGCATCGTCATCGGCGTCGACATCGGCATCGACATCGGCAACGGCACCGGCAGCGTCAGGTGAATGTGTGTGGCCAAGGACGTGTGTGGGCCGGGCCAAGATGCCAACCGGGCCGACATCAATGAGCGGACCTGCATCCTTTCTTATTAGAAAGAAATTGCCCCATGCGACATCTGCCGCTTTTTGTTGAGAGCCGAACGCCTCTCATCGATGATGCCGCTGATGGCGCTGATGGCGCTGATGCTATTGATGCCCCACCGAGTGCCCTTTCATATCGCGTTGCATTTTTATGTTTGCAAAATTATGTTCTATAACATTTTTTATTATGAATAACGGTTATAAAATTGTCGGGCAAAACAAAAGCAGCAACGACAACAGCAACGACAACAGCAACAGTCGCAAGTCAAATAAGCCGCGACTGTTACACGGCGCATATGAGTACAAGAATGGTAACGGGATCAAAATGGGTGAGGGGTGGCAACGGTGACGGCGACGGCGACGAGTGGGGTGGTGGGGCGGGGGTGGCATGAGTGTAGGCCACATAAAAAGCCAACACACGAAATGCAAATTGTAAATTACAAATTTGCAATAAAAATTTTTAATAGAATGAAACATTTTGCCTTTACGAGTTTGTCTTTCGGGTAAATTTATCAGCTTTTATGATAACAGAAGGCGGATGGCCTGGCTGGGCAGAGGGGTGGTGGGAAGGGAGCAGGATAGCGGGGTAGCGGGATAGCGGGATAGCAGGGCCTTTACATCGTTGCCCGCCATTTTTGCCATTTTCTACGCCGTCATCATTTTCTCGTATTGTTCTTGTTGTCGTAACAGTTTTGCATTAACATTAACGTAATTCTTTTTTGCATTATCATAAATACATTTTACGCATATTACCAAACAAGCGATGGCCCAGGCCCAGACCCAGGCCCAGGCCCAGGCCCAGGCCCAGATCCAGAGCCAGGACCTGGGCTTTGCCTTATAGTCCTTGCCTTTACTTCACTCAAGCTTTACGAGCCAGTTGTCCTGTGCATGTGTGCGAGTGTGTGTGTGTGTGTGTGTGTGTGTGTGTGTGTAATACTTCTTGGTTACTCAAGTGTTCCAACTGATGGAGCTCAAGTGCTGAGTAGCCGGGTGGTGTTTGGTTTTAGTGCTAATATCACGTCCATAATGCATCATGCATAGACGACTTATAAATAAGCAACAAAGAACCCAATGCAGTTGAACATAAAAAACAACAGATCCCATTCCAACAGGAGAACATATATATATGTATATAGGACGCGACTCTTTGCCTTGAACCTTGAAGGCATCACTAAGTCGATCAGATCCCACCTCAAGGACACAAGCAAGAAATGCTACATACCAGAGATCATTCGGAAGTAAAACCAGGACTAGATACACTGTACCCAGACATAACTTACGTTCGTTACTTACTGCTTTATCGATAATCGATAATTAAATGAAATACGCGTAATCTTGATAACAGCCATACTATAACTTAAGATCCAAACTTAAATGCTTTAGCTCTGGTATTCTATGGTTTATAAAGACAGACTGCAAACGGACGCGACTATGTCGACTCAGCTGAGATTGTGCCTGCTGCCTGTTAGAAAGATTTGCACGACTTCATGATACTCCTCTCTAACGAGCACAATGCTTTGACCCACTTACAGCTTACAGTATCTAAAGAAATATAAAAGAATCTGTCGATGTTATTTCCACAGTTAACCGTTACGTAAGTATTTCGATTTTGTGTGGCGCATAGAAGGAGTTCCTCTCAGAGCTTTAAACTCTTTTTGCTTCGGTTGTCACAGAAACAATCGATTTAAAGATTTATTCCATTTTTTTTTTTGTTTTCTTGTTGATATCTTGAGCAAACACACAAAATGTTTATTTCATTAAGTTATAAAATAATCATTATCGCACCATTATTTCATATAGCTTTAGGATAATCGCTCGAAAATACGTTTTAAGTTCTGGGTAAGAGATTGGCGTGGATATAGATGATTCGATTATTGCTACTACAAATACTATTACTGCTATCAATAGTACTGCTATTACTAATATTACTGCTAATAATACTGCTATTTCCTGAACCACTACTACTACAGCTAATAAGACCACTTTAACGACTACCAGTAATATTACAACTACCAATAATACTAACAATATTACTACTAATACCTAATACTATTTCAAATAATTTCTGATATAATATATCTACTGCAATACTCCTACTTCTATTACTAGTTCTACTAATAATACAACAACTACTACTAATGCTCTAACTTTTACCACCATTACCACCATTACTAGTGTCACTATTACCTCTACTTCTACTACTACTCCTTATACTACTATTACTACTCTTACCTCTCCTTCTACTACTACTACTACTACTCCTTCAACTACTACTGCTACTACTACTGCTACTTCTAATACTACTCCTAATAATAATACTCCTACTCCTTCTACTACTAGTACCACTACTACCTCTACTTCTACCACTAGTGCCACTACTACTTCTACTCCTACTTCCAGTTCTACTAATACGAGTACTCCTTCTACTACCACTGCTACTGCTACCTCTACTTCCACTACTACTACTTCGACTACTCCTACTTCCAGTTCTACTTAAACTACTACTACTAATACTGCATCTAGTCCAACATTACTGCTACTATTACTAATAATACTTATACTACTATTACTACTTCTACTCCCGCTGCTATCACTCTTGAGATTGAGAACAGATTTCTAATCATACAAACGAACCACCAAAGAGGAGCTTTGTATGCATCTATATGAATAATACTCATATATATTCATGTATGTATATATGTATCTGCATAAGAATACAAGTTTCTAGAAGACGGATAGAGAATTGGTTGGCTGCAGTCACAATGCATGTTCCGAGCTGACCAAAAACCAACCACATTTGTGTCTCTATTCCATTCGCTGCCTGGCATGTGTGCATATGCGTGTATGTGTGTGTATGTGTGTGTATATGTGTGTGTGTGTGTGAGCAATGCAAGTCTGTCGAATTAGTTTGCAGCAACCCACACGAGAGCCACAGTGGCAACTGGGCCACTTCCCACACTATGTTTGCGTGCCACCGAGTTCACGAGTTGGTCGTGCACCAATCGCCGTTGCCAATGCAGACTTAGAAACCCTTCAAATCGTTGTTGCATCCACATTCGGTTGCCTGTGTGTGGGACTCGCATGGGCAGCGCATTCTCGTCACAGCCAACGAGGCGACGCACTCGGCCCTCGTCGGCTTTGCTAAGTTTTGCGCCTTGCTTTTTAGAGGCAGCAACAGAGCCAGGCCACCTCTAATCAGCATCGGAGTCGTGGGTTGAATCGGCTAGGCGGTTAGGTGGGTGGCTGGTTGGCTGTGTGGCTGGGTGGCATATGGAACTGAAAGTTTCGTTAGCCTTCGGTTAGCACATCGTCCTTGCGTGCGCCAGCTGCCAGCTGCCAGCTGCCAGCTTGCTTGCTTGCACTCGCACACACGTTGAGCTCTCATCTATTCTATTCGCTCTATTCACACACGGACACGGAGACGGACACGGACACGGACATAGTTGTTTTTGCTATTGCTACTGTGCACATGTGTGTGCAAGCGTGTGTGTCTGCGTATGTGTGTCTGTGTGTGTGTGTGTGTGTGGTCGTACTTTTCCGTCGGCATTTGCAGAGAAACACAGCCACACAGCAACACTAGCAGTGGCCTGCGCCACACGTAGGGAGCAGGGAGCTTGCACATCGGCTGAGCCTTCGTGCGGTTGTCTGCTTACTCTCTCTCTTTCTCTCGCTCGTTCGCTCTCTCTCCCTCTCTCTTTCTCTCGCTCGCTCGCTCTCTCTCTTTCTCGCTCGTCGGCTCGGCTGTGCGTGTGTGTGTGTGTGTGTGTATGCTGGCGTAGGTCCTCCTCTGCCGCTTATGTTTGCGCCTATTTGTGGGTGCGCAGCGAGGCGCGGGCGGACGTCGACGTTGTCCTAGATTTGTTTAAATTATTTGCGATAGTGTGATTGGCTTTTGTCGGGCACGACGCCGCCGCCACCGCCACACGACCCCCTTCCCCACCAGTCGGGTCGTCGTGTGTGTGTGTGTTTTAGCTGCTTTGGCCAACAGCCAATCGGAGCATTGCAGATGTTTAGTCGCAATAGAGTTGTGTCCTGACCTAAATGCGTGTCGGTGTCGTCGGTTCCGAATAGTGCAAACGAGTCTACGGGTTTGTGGTTGGTGCCTGTCACAACCTCACACACACACACACACACACACAACACGCACGCACATGTGTGTGTGGGTGTATTTAGTTTTTGTGATAGGCTACCGACTGAGGGCTGAATTTGCATATGCTCGCACAAAGGGGGGGTTGGGAGTGGGGGGTTGGGGCGCTTAGAAAGTTCTCAACTCGCATTGGGCAAAGCAAACACTGCGCTTTGTATCCTGACAGCCAATGATCGAGCCTATTGAAAACTATGCGGTTCAAGCGAATGTAAACCCTTTCAACCATTAGCTACCCAACTTGGGATTAGTTTTCGTTTACTTATCTATGGCATATATTATGTGCAGCACTTGCTGACTATGCATTTAGTTTAGTCTCCAGATCGCCAAAAATACTAGAAGTCAATCGAGTATGTTTGTCTGTCTGTCTGTCTGTCTGCCTGTTGATCGACTATTCACATATCTGTATATCTGTTGATATTCACCCGCAACGCTTCTTTTAACTGGTAATTACATATTTTACAAATGAATTCGAATATACAATACAATATCATCGTGTAACTGCTAGTTCTTCTTGCAGAGCGTTCACTGTAATTCACTATATATGGCATATTCATTGCTTTACAACTTTCACGAACCTATCAATTTATATTCTTAGTCAAAAATCACAATAATTGTTTAGATCGAAATGGCTTTGAGGGATCACTCAATGTTTCGCAAGAGGTAACAATAATAATGTAACAATACAATATCTTTGGTTAGCTATTTTTCAACATTGTCTAGATTATTACTTAAAAATCAGCTGCAAATCACTTTTATATTAACACAAGACAAAGATGGGAAAAGCTCATAGGATGCACACACTCAACTCCTGAGAGGATTTAAGTCATCCAATCACACCGGGCATCGTCCACAGCAGAATGTGTCGATTCCACAACCAGTTAAGGAGCAATCCTCACAAAACAAACTATCAGAACATGTAGCAATCGACAAAGTAAAAGCGCCTTGCTTGGCAAGCATAGTTTAGAAACTGAAATCACATCGGGTGCTTCAATCAATCCAAGCGATAATTCTTGCAGTGCAAGGGACTAAATCTTTGTTAAATCTCAGTCAAATCTCAGTTAATAATATCGCTGTTTGTGCGCTTGGCTGGATTAAACTGAGAAAACTTAGACTCGATCATAGCTAGGCAGAGATAAGACTTGCCCAGGGAATATTTTGCAGCGAAAGAGAATAATTTGTATCATCAGCCACAAGAGTTCTGTGTAGATGGAATCCTTAGATAAACCACAAAACCAAAAGGAGTTAAATGCACGCGTAATATAGTCAAGTAACTCGAGCTGCCCTTGGGTAGACCCTCCCCTATCCCATCACCCCTCGCCCAACCCTCAAGGAGACGGGACTCTTCTGACATGAGTCTGTCTGGGCCACGATACAATGCCAAAGAAATGCAAAGAAAGATGAGTAATGAAGTTGAGCTCACGAAAAGTTTGAGACATTTTTGGGCGCAAAAATGTGGCTACCACAGAAAAGGGCTTTTAAATTAATTGTAAAATAATCATGAGTAGGAACGCAACCAGTCAACACACGCATGAGGAAAGGGGTATGCTCTTCAACATTTTCTTTGGTTTGTGGGGAGGTGTGTGTGTGTGTAGGGGGAGGGGTAGGGGGGCGAATAGCATTTGCGCTTTTAATTTTTCACAAAAACAATTTTTCTAGACAAAAGGAGCAAAACGCGAATCTCCCAAAGGGGCTTGAGGCTTGTCGGTGCCTCCATGTGCGTGTGTGTTTTGGTGTGTGTGCGTGTGTGCGTGTGTGTGTGGATGCGTGCCTGAGAAGGTTCAGGGTTAAATTAGCTGGCTGTGAGTTGGAAATGGCAGCATATTTACGATGCGATTAATGTTTCCAAGGAGACGGTGCCGTTGTTGCGGCTGTTTTTGTTCATGGATGCTGGGCGCGATCCTTTTTGACATCCGAAACTGAACTCGGTTCCACTCTCGTCCCCCAAGATGCCAACGTCTTCTCCATCCGCCCCTTCTTCTTCTTCGTCGCCGCCGCCGTCATCATCATCGTCGTCGTAACTCTGCGTACATATAATGAAATATGCTTAAGAAGTACACCCCATCCCCATCCCCATCCCCACCCCCATCGCCAATTCCCATACCCAATTCTCATCCTTCATTCTGAGCCACTGGCAACAGCATCAACGCCTGAAGTTCTTTTCATTCTCTATCTGTTCAACTTTTTTGTTTCGGTCTGCAATCGTTCAAATGCAAGCCGCACTTTGAATACCCTTCGAATAGAAGGCAATCAGTTATCTCTGTTGTGTTGCTCCTACTTGCAACTGGTCAAAAGCAGTTCACAACTCCAAGAAGTCCAGCTTAGAGCTGATCCACGGTCGTCACTGGAGTCCTTAACTCTGAGTTTGATTCTGATTCTGATTGTGAGTCCGAAGTCTGAAGTCTGAAGCCAGAGTCCTGTCTTCCAAACGAACTGCTGATAGAAATGACTGAGCAGCTGCCTTCGGTATTTTTGGGTAGAGCAAAACAAGCATGTGAAAAGTTTTTTATAAATTCTTTTTGTGTGTGCTCACCCACACACATATGTGTGGTGTACATATATATATATATATATAAATATATATTTATGTGTGTGTGTGTGTGTGTAGGTGCTGCTACTAATTTTGCATAATGTGCACAGCAACATTTGCGGTTTTAATTCTTTAGCGGTGTCCTTGGCCCCGAGCCCAGCACATGCCACGACGACAGTGAGTCCTTTGACGGGGGCAGCCAAGCACTTCGAGCAGTTCGAGCAGAAAAAGAATAAGAAAACTTTTGCCTTGGCTCGCGTGACTGAGTGTGTCTGTGTGTGTGTGTATGTGTGTGTGTGTGTGTGTGTGTGTGTGTGTGTGTGTTAATATATACATTCATCGCTATGTTGTAAAATCTAGCAAGCAATTGTCAACATTGCCAAAAGTCAGTTGAGTGAGTTTACTGAAATGTACTGAACTGAGTTACTCGTACGACCCAGTGTTCCTGCATACTGGTCAGCTTTAAGAACTCAACTGACGGGGTCGAAAGGTCGAGGGTCGAGCTGGAGTTGATGTTGAAGTTGAAGGCCACAGCAGGTGTCCTTGGGCAACTAAATTAAATTGAGCAAGGAAATTGAAAACAATGCTGCGCATTCAAGACGAAATATCATAAGGAATGGAAGGCAATTGTATACCCACTTATCCCCTTCTTGAGAGTAGATCAGGGGCTCCCGTTGTCAAGACAGTTTAATGTGCATGTGTGTGTGTGTGTGTGTGTGTGTGTTTCCGCGAGGCAAATTAAAAATTTTGTTTCTCGACTTTTTCAACATATTCTCTTTTTGCTCATGTTGGCGTTCTTTGCAACTTTTTGCACGCGTTTCTCTACAACCCCTGCCCCTCCCTTCACACTTCATCCGGCTCCCCTTTTCCACAACCCTAGTTGCCTGCATGGTTGTGTGCTTTGTGCTTATTTTTTTCGGCTTTCACTGCGGCGGCAGTTGCTGATGATGATGTTGTTGTTGTTGCTGTTGCTGTTGTTGTTTGTCCGCGCAATGGAAAACTTTCTAATAATGTTGTACACAATTTAAATAGAATTTGCTGTGTTGGTGTGCCACCCACGACTGCGCCCACACCCACAAGCCGAGCCTCAGCGCCTATAGCCCCGCCTCTTTTCACAAACACACACACACACACACACACACACACATCAGGCACAACGGCGCAAAATACTTACGCAAGAGGCACAATCAGCTTGCCTTTGCTTATGTGTACGCATATCCTTGATTGCCTATGTATGTGTGTTGTTTTTGTGTGTGTGTGTGTGTGTGTGGAGGCGTGTGGATATGAACACGCGGTTTCTCATTATGCTAACGAAGTAAAAACTTTACAAGCACATATGAGTGCAGAAAACCGACTCTCGCACACACACACACACACACACACACACATACACACAAGAAGTAAGAAAGTAGAGTAGAGAGAAGACGCAACAGCCCGAAAGCTGAACAACAACAAAACTGCAAGAAAAAAGTGAAATAAAATATGTATAATAATATGCGAAATAAGGCAACGGCAATCGCCCATCCTTATGGTGGTGTTGTCGAGCAGGCGAACCACCGCCGAGCCACGCTAACTAAACCGCCCATCAACTTGCCAACTTGCCAAGTTACCACCTCCCTCTTCCTTACCCCTTCTTTTACTCTTACCCTTACAGTTCCTCCCCCACACTCTGCCCGCCTCTCAAGCCCAATTCGGTAGTGCGTGCGTCTGGCTGTGCCAAGTTGCTAACAAGCTTAGTTCCTCCTTTGCAACTTGCTCATTTTTGCTCACACTCACACACACACACACACACACACACAAGCACACACACACTAGCACTCACACCACACTGAGGTGCAGACAATTTTTTAATTAATTTAGTTGCGCAAATTCGTCGTAATAAAAAAGAGGTTACTTCTTGACGAATTCAGCTCACTTTAATCTATATTAAGACGCTCTGAACTCCGAACACACACTCAAACACTCACACACACTCACACTTTATTCATATTGCGAATTAGGTAATATTTGCAAATATATGGCTATTGACAGTGAGACACTCTCGGACTGTCCACTCTAGACTCAATCACAAATGAGCAAGTATTATTGACAACTTTCGTGTCTTTGGGC
Organism: Drosophila basisetae; assembly: GCA_035041595.1. Classification (NCBI taxonomy): domain Eukaryota; kingdom Metazoa; phylum Arthropoda; class Insecta; order Diptera; family Drosophilidae; genus Drosophila; species Drosophila basisetae. Next base: position 19,388,863 of record JAWNLB010000174.1, read on the forward strand.
TTTCCGCAGTTAGCTCCAATATGACTAATTAGTTGAACTATTTCATAGGGGAAATGGGCATCTAAATCTAAAATTGGAAACCCAATTAGAACCTCATTAACACTTCGTTTAGATAGCATTTCATGTCGAAACTTAAAATAGAACAAAAATCAGCCGTCATTTGCCAATTGCTTTCAAATTTACAAACTAGATTTAATTTAGTCTATCTCCTAGTCTGGCACTCCCAACTAGAGTAATATTTTCCACTATCTTTTGCGTTCCTAACTTATCTAATGTTTTCATTTTGTTTATTTCTTTATAGGTACTCGACGCTGTCACAGGACACATCCAAAATGTTGGCCAGACGCTTCGAAGAAATTTAATTAACTTATTCGCTTTAATTACTTTTAAGCTTCACAATTTTGTAAAGAGTATATTTATATAATATTATATTGATGACTCCTCCTCAAATCAACAATATCCTTCAAAAAATCGTTTTCCAAATAAGTTTTTACTCGCTAAGCTTTACTTATAAGTCTATTATAGTTGTAGCTTGCAGAGCATTTACGATTTCCCTCTCTCTTTGGAAAAAAATAAACAGAAAGCTATACCAAACCATAGTTATGTTAAGATGAAAACCTAAAGAGAACAAAATATACCGTTTGTAAAAAATATCCAGCTTTTGGCAGTAATCGATACCTTTTGTATTAGTTATCGATATCTTCAAAGAATACAGCGAGTAGCTAACTAATATCGAATAGTGCCTTCAGCATTTTACATAATTGGTATGTAATTCTTTAGCTTCCATGTAGCAATGTGTATTCGTCACTATGCAGATCGGCTGTAAATATATTTAAGCTGTATATCACGTCAAAGTATATAGTCAAATATAACATAATATTGTTGACTCAGGTACATAAAATCATACATATATATCAAAGTAAATGACAAATATAGGAACGCACAAATCTCATTACAAATAAAAAAAAAGACATTTCGTGAACCAAAAACTGTTTTCTTTTGTGTTCTGGGAAATTTGATCGATTCGCTTTGTTTCCTTTCAGATTGTTGTATGGGGTAGCAAGGACACGAACCAGCAGGTTGCCAAATGGCCTTGTGCCATAAAATGCGGCATACTTTTAGGGGCACACTTGTGAAGATAGTAATGGTTCTAGCTTGGGCATATACTTACAGGTTTTCTAAGGACATGGCGGGTTAGAATCGCAAGGACCTCCTCTATTGAACTACATTCAAGGATTATGGAGTCGTCTAGGTCCCCAAAGACTTGCAAATTTTCACACGAAGTGCGAATTAAAACGGGTCAAAATCTCAAAATCATATTTTTCTCGGAAATTACAAGGACGCATTGCATGTCCTTTGACAAATTGGTAGCCCCGGTTAAAACGAGTTGAGAGCAGTTTTCTGTTTTTAAAAATGTGTTGTTTTTTCAGCTGTTTCAATTACTATCTGTGGGCCAAAGGACACCCGAACAGTCGCTGAAATAGCCGAGTTACGGCGGGTTTTTCCAAATTTTTGTTATTTTTTCAGAGTACCCCTTTGTGTAACTTTTTACCAAAATAATTTAAGGAATCTTGCAAATCTTTGAATGCAAGTCGATAATTCTTTTTAATGTCTGCTCGAAAATATGTGATCCTTGCGAAAATAGTGAAGTTATGGCGTTAAAACGAAAAAAAGGCTACTCCGTGAAGTGGTTTTGCTTGGTCCTGCAGAGTAAAAAAAGTCAGGAAGCATACTAGATACATAACAATAATAAAAAAAAGTATGTATACAAAATTCTAATAAGCAAACCCGAAAATTTAAAGCTAAAATATGAATACTTAAACTTAACTTAATTTTAGATAACCTCAACGAAGGATCAGTAATTTTGAATTTAGCTTAAGCTCAGATAGCAAACTCCACGCCTTAACCTCAACTTGGCTACTCTTTACATATCAGTTGCCTTAACTTTACCTAAGTTAAGTTTAGGCTTAAGCACACATCAATAACTTCATCATATTGCTTTATAAACACTATTCTCCACTAGTTATGATGATTATCTTATTTTCTTACTGAAGATATTTGTATTTTAGCTAAGATCTAAGATCGATCTAATCATATCAATCACTTATAAGCCCTTTAACTAAAACCAATAGTTTCTTTACAGATCCAACAGATGCAACTGTATCAATATTAAAATATTTATATTGTCCTTAAAATGATAAGTAGAAAGCACATTATAATAATAGCACATTCAAGTATTTTATTCAATATAAATAAGTTATACGATTTAATTCGACACATTCTTATACATTTTAGATGCTTGTTATGAAGAACAAAAGCTGTTGATTCATTTGAAATGCTGAAACTGGCTGAGCAATTGTTAAAATTGCATGCTGCGAATCATTCATGCAGCCTATTCAAGCACTAAGTGATGAGCACAAAGTATTTCAATTTAATTATGAATGAAACAAAGGGAATTATATATCTACATAAAGTGCAAATTGCTAAAAGCACCGCAGCTCAATCGACAAAAGTCGAGCCAGTGTCGAACTGTGAATCCCTTGCACTAGACACTAAACACCAGAACACACTAGAATACCCATTAAAAACCTATATATCTTTATAATGTTATATTTAGTTGATATGGGATCGCTGACAGTTTCGACTATTTGATTAGGGCACTTGTGATGCCTTCCCGCCCAAACTGGCGGCATTCATCAGTTTAGAGGCCGCATTGTGGTCTGCATGCTTGAAGAGCACACTTATTTGTCTGTCTGTCTGGCTGTCTGCCCGTCTGTCTGTCTGTCTGTCTGTCGTATTTGTTGAGCCATTAGGATTGTCTTATGATGCAGGATACATTACTGACATTACTGCATTACCACACGCTTGTTCACCTCAACAAAGGCAGTCACATAATATTGTGTATACGCAGCGTAACACAGCGCACAGCAATCACTTAAAAACATCCTCTGATACATATACCCGAATATGCTTATATAAATATACATATATATATACACATAACTGACGATGCAGTGCCCCATTCCTGTGTTCATATATTGCTTTCATGCCACTTAGCAGCAACTTGCTGGGCTCTCAACCAGGCGACTTCACATCGAAGCATGGACTGGTTGCCTACCATCTACTTCTGCAACTCGCTCTTCTTTCAACTCGCCACTTCCAACTCAACATTTTTAACATATTCCAAAACCACATTTTTGACTTTTGTATCGGATGCGATATCGGACGTGTATGTTATAGATACTATTGAGTTGATCGGTTATTTAGTTACATATCAAAATTGTTGATAGTTCATTTCAAATTTTGTTGGTTTTCTTTTAAAACACTTGTCAACTTACCTTCATACTCTGAGACCAAAAATGCAAGAGTATATTGGTTTTGGCCAATGCCCGTCCTTGTGTCTGTCAGTCCGCAGGAACGCAACTATTGTCGACACTTAGAAAGGACCTTGAAACCTGAACATATATTTGCATCAGACAAAGTGTTAAAATTTGTGTGCTACGCCAGTTAGGGGGCTACGAAATCGATAGTAATCGATAAGTGAATATCGATAAAACAACATATCTCACACAAATTGAAAGCTATAGTCAGTAAATTTGAAATGTTGATTACTAGAAACCTGCTCTAAAGATTAGTCTTGGCTATGCCAAACCTGTTCTTAGACACCTGCTATCAGGCTTGAGTTACCTAGATAACAGAGTATTTCGCAATCGGATACGTTCGACTGCAAAGTTCTCTCATGTTTTCTTTCTTACTTTATCGATTCGATGAATATTGGCGTTGGAGTGCCATTTCTTTAAACAAAAACAAAAGCATAGCAAAAGCCAAAGATGAACTTGCCACATTTGAGCGGCGGAGTTCTTTTAAAGTGGTAATAAACTGGTGCAAAAAAGCCGAGCCAACGAGTTAAGCTGCTCATTAGCAAGTGAACGTAACCTGTAAACAGTAACAAGTAACCAGTAACAAGTAACAAGTAACTCGCAACCAGCTCAACCAGTCAACTCCACTTCACTGCTTGGCCTGTTGCTGCCTGCTGTCCGTGTGTTTTGTGTCTTGTCTTCTGTCTGACAGAAGGACTCGAGAACAGGCGTGAACAATACACCCACCATCTGTAACCCACACACATACACACACCCATGTAGTTTCACAGCCCATATTCAACTGGTTCTTAAGTAAAACGCCAACAACCAACCATATTATTTCCACTACGGTTTGCATCTTCGGCAACTGAAAATTTTGATTCAAGAGTGCATCAGTTATTGACATCATAATTTATTCTATCTATTCCCGCTTTAATTGCTTTGCCTGCACTATTGCCACGCACAAAAGATGTCCCATGTTGCAAGGATTATCCAACAATCCACCCTTCATAAGATCAAAATAAACAAACCAATAAGCGCAGCAATCTTAGATACGCCGAAGATTACATACCCTTGCAGACAGAAGCCCATCTGTTCACAACTTAAGTTCGTTGTTTATGTAAAAGGGAAAAAAATCTCGGCCTTCTGAGAACATTTTGTACCACCGATAAACGTTGCTTCGGTCCAAGGTAGCTTCTCCGTATGCCACAATCAACATTCGGAATGCATCCGCGCACTTAATTTCGTTTTTCACACAAAATTTGATACAGGTTCTTTGATCCATTTTTTTGAATAGGTAAAAATCGAAGACGATCCAAAACACGTGCAAGCAAAGCAGCTGTCAACAATTAAGTGAACATTCAAAATGGCCGAGCTTGTCGGCATAAGTGAGAGACATGAGTACCAACATAACGCCACAAAAAAATCGAAATTCGATCATACGTAACCCGCGAAAATTCAAAATTCGCGATACTTTTTGAACACACCTCGTATATATATATATTTATAGTCTGTTCTGGTCACTCTGTGTTTAGTATGTTTATTTCGGATTTTCTCATCTTTCAAGTGATTTTGTTTAATGCAGCTTTAATATCACTATGATGTAATCAATGTCTCCTTAGATAGCTTTCAGTCTGCTATAGACTATATCAACTCAGATTGAACAAGAATATTTATAGTTTATGGCATATATTTTGCATATGTTATACACTTCATAACAGAGGGACAATTAAATTCGAAATATGTTTATATAATATATTACAAGATATCGGCTGCGATCACTTTCTATGTTCATACATTCCACGGTTATTTTTCCTGACAACTCGGTTGAACTTAATAACTATTTATTTTGTTCTGCTCTTTTAGTATAATGTTGTAGCTCTTGTTCAGTTGAGAGCTGAACTGCAGCTACGAGAGGAGGTAAAGAAAAGTGAGTGAGAGATAGAGGGAGAGGGAGAGGCAGAGGGAGAGAAGCAGAGTTACACTTGGCTTTTGATGATTTTCGACTGCAACACTTTTAGAATCCGAAATGACCCCAAAGAGCGACAGGCACAGAAAATGAGGATGCAGTCCTCAGCGGACACAAAGTGCGACTCGCGAAGCTGTAGAAACCTGGCAATTAGCATTAACAGAACAACTTGACTGCAGTTTGCAAACAAACAAAAACCTGGCGATTACTGCTGCTGCCGTTGCCGTGCTGGTGGAATGGGAATGGGATTGGGATTGGGATTGAGATTGGGGCGGTGGCTATGTCATAAGCGGGGCTACAGTTGACTAGCGTCGAGGCGAATGACTTGTATATTGGGGCACTTGGAGTGCACACGGACACACGGACCAACTGGCGGCAGATGACCAGCCTAAGAGCAGACAACTGTGGCGCAATTTGCGGCACTGTGACAACACAGTACGAAATTACACGGTACTCTGGCACTCGCTCCAGCTATCAACTCCAACTCCAACTCCCGGCTACAGTTGCAGCGCCAGATTCAGATACAGATTCAGCTGCAGTTGCAGATCTGGGCGATGCTATGGTGGGCAGTTGGTTGGACAGCAGCGTGCAACGCCGCGTAAGTCAAACAACGCAACGAAATGAATTATAAAATAACATGCCAACAAAACCAACAACGACTGGGCTTCCTCCCGTCGGGCCAAGGGCCAGATCCTGGCCAAGCGGTGCGGGTGCCAGGAAGGTGCCAGCAAGAGTGAAAGGGGGTGGCATGACTATAGCTATGACTGTGCCTGGTTTGCTGAAAGTTGTAGGTATATGTCTACCTTGCGCTACATGAAATTTTTATTTTATTTAAATGTAATTATCTGCTTGAATAAAAAAATGCTCATCATGATGAGCAGCAACAGCAGCAGCAGCAGCAGCAGCGACGTTAGCGAGCAAACCAAAAAAAATATATATATAAATAAAAATAAAATGAAATACACAAAAAAAAAAAAAGGCTACAAATAAAATAAAAAGTCCGGCAAAAACAAAAACGAGCCCATGTGCATAAAGTAAAACAACGTGCACACACACACACACACACACACACACACACACAAGAGCAAACACACTCACTCATGTCTGTGTATACATGTAGGCACACACACCTACAAAAAAAATCCATTAAAATTGTGCAGGAAATATACCAAAAAACAAAAAAAAAAAATCAAAAAACGAAAATCGCCACCACAAAAAATAAAGGAAAAACCAAAAAAAAAAAAAAAAAAACAAACAAAAAACTTGCGGAAAGAGAAAAAGAAGGAAGGTAACGCACCAACACGTCCAGGCCTACTACACCCCTAGCAATAACAGCAGCAGCAGCATCAGCAGCGTCAGCAGCAACAACAATAACAACCACAACAACAACAACAGCATCAGCACATGCAAAACTGCAGATGCAAAGGACAACGAATAGGCAAGAGTAGGAGTAGGAGTAGGAGCGCCAGCAGCAGCAGTAGAAGCAGGACCAGTATCAGGACCAGGCAAAGAGCGGGCGTGGCCTTTTTTTGCTCATTTGCAACGCACTTTGGACACTATTTCTGCCGCCAGCTGCGCATTCTCCGTCGCAGTTGCGTTCTTGTTGTTATTGTTGTTGCTGCTGCTGTTGCTGTTGCTGTTGCCGTTGTTGTTGCCGTCGTGGCGGCTGCAGTTTTCGGCTTTCGATTTCGGGCCTATGACGCCTATCGGCCCTGGCCGTCGCTTGATTATGCACATGCCACACCAATGATGTGCTGCCTTTTCCATTTATTTTTCGACAGCCAGCCCCCTCCCCACCGGCCACCGCCCAACGCCCACTTTTCCAACCATTCTGCACACAAACGCATGCCGACATTTTCAGTATGTACTCGCATATACTTACTTGTCGTATGTACTATTGTCATTTCCAGTTTTCTGTGTGTGTGTTTTTTTTTTGTTGATTTCCTTTTTTTTTATACTTTTTACTTTTTGCTTTTGGGCACCAAGCAAAAAAGACGAACAAAAATTTGTCAAAATAATATAGCGCAGAGCCCGCATTAATCGCGCCTGCCACACCACACGACACAGCCGAACACTGAACACCGAACACCACCCATTGTCCATCGTCCAGCATCCAGCATCCAGCATCCAGCATCCTGCAACCAGCGCCCACCTCCCGCATAGGCCTATTAAAGCGTAAGCACGCTTGGAGAGATGAGAGTTCATGGAACGGGCAAAAAAATGATTCAAACTGCTGCTGCGATTCCAGACTTGAACGCCAAAGTCTTTCAGATTAATTGGCACTTGCATTTCCCCACTAAATTACCATTAACTGCGGCATTTAACTACGCACTTCGATGCGCTTTAGAAAATTCACGTGTAGAAATCGTAGCACAAATTGAAATTCCCCAGAAAGATTTTCATACACAAAACTATCAAACTATTAAAGACAGCACACAGCATCCAGCTACAAGTGCTGTTTGCTAAGAGCTAACACATATTTATATATATCATATTATGCCTCGATATATTCCTACCGAATTAAGTTAATCGATTCATATTGAAAACAGAAATTGACAAGCTAGGTGAATATGGACAACTAATGGAATCAGAGTTGCTTCCTTCTGCTTCCGATGTGCACATAAAGAAGATTTCCTTTGTAGACTGGAGTCAACCTGTCAACATATAAAATAGTATAAATATGTGCGTCCTGGAACAAAAAATATGTGCGTTGTGGGACTGATCATTTATGCACCGTAATCATCCTCTTCTTCGTCATCTTCTTCCACCTCTTCCACTGTGTCTTTCGCTGTTTCTTCATATCCCCCTGCCACTCACTGCCTGCTCCACTGTCTCCTCCTGGAACTGCTCCTGTGGAACACTTGGCAGCTAAAGAAAACTGCGCATCTTTTGAATATTGCGCCCCAATTTGGTTTGCAGTTTGCAATTTATGAATTTGTTCAATTTTAGTTTTTTGTTTATTGATTGCTGCTGAGACAAGAGCAAAAACAAAAAGCAGATGAAAAGCGCAAAGGTAAAATGAGAAAAATCGAATGAAAGTCTCAAGATGCCTCATTGGAAAATTGCAATGATCAAGCCAGACATATACTAGATGATTACTAGACTAGACAATTATAATAAGAACAGAAAGGAAATGCAAATATAATATATACGAGGTGTGTTCAAAAAGTATCGCGAATTTTGAATTTTCGCGGGTTACGTATAATCGAATTTCGATTTTTTTGTGGCGTTATGTTGGTACTCATGTCTCTCACTTATGCCGACAAGCTCGGCCATTTTGAATGTTCACTTAATTGTTGACAGCTGCTTTGCTTGCACGTGTTTTGGATCGTCTTCGATTTTTACCTATTCAAAAAAATGGATCAAAGAACCTGTATCAAATTTTGTGTGAAAAACGATGGATGCATTCCGAATGTTGATTGTGGCATCCGGAGAAGCTACCTTGGACCGAAGCAACGTTTATCGGTGGTACAAAATGTTCTCAGAAGGCCGAGAAGATGTGAACGACGAAGAGCGTGCCGGACGCCCGAGCACTTCAACAACAGACGAAAAAATTAATGGAGTGGAGAAAATGGTATTGGCCAATCGTCGAATCACCGTTAGAGAAGTTGCTGAGGAGCTAGACATATCGATTGTCGCCGCGAAATTCGTACCAAAATTGCTCAATTGCGACCAAAAACAGCATCGCATGAACATTGCTAATGAGATGTTGGACTCTGTCCGCGACGACCCAAATTTGCTCCAGAGGGTCATAACTGGTGACGAATCGTGGGTTTATGGTTACGACGTGGAAACCAAAGCTCAATCATCTCAATGGAAGCTGCCGCACGAACCAAGACCGAAAAAAGCGCGCCAAGTTCGGTCGAATGTGAAAGTTTTGCTGACAGTTTTCTTCGATTGCAGGGGCGTGGTGCATCATGAGTTCTTGCCACAGGGTAGAACGGTCAATAGGGAATATTACCTGCAAGTTATGCGCAATTTGCGCGAAGCAATCCGCCAGAAACGCCCGGATTTGTGGAAGAACAAAAATTGGCTTTTGCACCACGATAACGCCCCTGCTCACACATCGTTGCTTGTGCGCGACTTTTTGGCCAAAAACAACACACTAATGATGCCGCAGCCACCGTATTCCCCAGATCTGGCCCCCTGTGACTTTTTCTTGTTCCCTAAACTGAAGAGGCCCATGAAAGGACGACGTTACGCTACGCTTGACGAGATAAAGACGGGACCGAAGGAGGAGCTGAACAAGATAAAAAAAAAATGATTTTTTGAAGTGCTTCGAAGATTGGAAAAACCGTTGGCACAAGTGTATGGGGATTACTTTGAAGGGGACAAAATAGATATTCATGAATAAATAAATAATATCTGAAAAAGCACAAAATTCGTGATACTTTTTGAACACACCTCGTATGTATAACGCAGCCACATATTAATAATTGTGTTGAAAATAATATAATTTAGCAACAAATACAAATAAAAAATGCAATTTGTAAGCAACTCCAAAAGGATTAAGTTCATAAGCGATAACTAGCATATAGAGTCTGACTAAGTTCATAGTCGATAACTAGCATATAGAGTCCGAGTCCAAGTCCGAGCGATGTTTGAGTCAAGTTCGAGTTGATTACGTGGCTTTTTGGCTGAGAACAGTGCAAGTAATTAGATGTGTTTGTCGCTCCTCAGCCACAACTCGAGGCAGTTGGCATGCTGAAGATGTGTGCGTGTTATGTTGAATGCCCCTCCCCTGCTATAACTGCCCCTAACGCAGTGCCGGAGACATGCCACAAGGCCAAACGAAATGAGGCTGACAAAAAAGTGCGAAACATTTGTCAGCTTCAACTCGCTGCAAGCGATCCGAGGACTTCACACGTTTCTCTTTGTTTCTGTTGCTGTTTCTGTTTCGGCGGCTGTTTTGTTTCTCTTTCTCCTTCTTCTGTTTCTGTTTCTGTTTCAGTTGTTGTTGTTGTTGTTGTTGCTGCCCACCCCCCTCTCCACTCGTTTGAGTTATTTTGTCATGGTGGCATGGGAGTGGAAATGCGGATGTGGCTCCTGCTGCTGCTGCTGCTGCTGCAAGTGCAAGCGGATACGGATGGGCAAACCAAGTTGTTTTGTGGCACAAGTTTGGGCCGAGCTCAGCGATGGCGGCAACGGCAACGGCAACGGCAACGCTTCTCATCGTAATTAAAATCATGTTAGAATGCTTTGTGAGCTGTGTTGCAATTGCTGCGCTTCCGCGGGCCTTTGTGGCTGCAATGTGTTTTGTTGGTGTTTGTTGTTATCTTTTCTGTTTTTTTGTTGGTTTTGTTCTTTTTTTTGTCTTTTTGCTGCTGACAGACGACGAGCTCAAAGACATATGCACTCATTCACACTCACACACTCACTCACACACACCCGTTCGGTTGCGGATGGTTGTAAATTCGGCTAGAGACAAAGTCAGTCAGTCTTTTGTCTTTTGCTTCTGCAGCTTGCAGTTAAATATTAAAAATATCAGCGACAACAAGAACAACAACAACAACAGCAACAAATTGTGCCTTTGATTTTAGTCATTTGTCGTCCGCTTTTATCTTCCTGTGCCGCTATCTTTCAGCATTTTTATTCCAGACTGCAGCCTGCAGCTGGCCAACATGAATAATTAAAAATAAATTAATAGCCCCAACCACAACCCCAACCTAGCCCCTCAGCCAACCACGCACAGCTTATGCTTATTTTATTATCGAATCAATACTAAAACCAGAAATTCAATTTGCTTATTAACATTCATTTAATACGTACAAGAAACCGACTGCTTGATCGGTTGATTGACTGATTGATAGACTGACTGACTGACTGAATAGCTGCACGACTTTTTGTTGTTGACATCAGACGACGTTGGCTGTTTCTTATCCGATATTGATGCAATTTATTCAGCTTATCCAGATCTGAAATATGTCAAGGTATATGTATATATATATAGAAGAATAACATATATATATATATATATATCGATACTCTAGCTGAGAGAGACAGACTGTTGTTATTGTAATTGGGGTGCCTGCACTGCGACCTGTTAGATATATGCCGCCTGCTGAGCCTATAGCTTCTCCCTCAAGCCCAGCTCCTGCACACATGTTAGAATCTGTGTTGGTTTGAGGGCTCCTATGTCTTTGAAGCCCATAACATGCATCCCTAGGATGCGGCGCCTTTTCCCGGTTAAGGCAACACACTCTGCTCGGATTCTTGCTCGCTTTCACTTGCTGATGGTAGTTTATTCAATATGAAAGTACTTGCTGCGCCTTGCTTTTAAGTAACTAATTTACTCTATATTTCTGATCAGGAATATGCAGCTATGGCGAGTTGGAGATGGTTGCCTTATTTACTTAATTATACATTTATTTATGGGTACAGCTTATATAATAATATGTAATAAGAATAAATCCATAGATGTGTGTGTGTGTGTGTAGGCAAGTGTGTGTACAGGTTTAGGTTTATAGAAGTACAGACTGCACACTCTTCCCAGCATCATCTACTTATCAACATTTAGCATTTATAAAAGTCCATTTATGTCCACACACACACACACACACACACACACACATTGACACCGACACCCACACCCATTTGTGCACATAAATAGATGCGTATATGTATGTGTCGACACACGTACATATGTATGTAGGCACGAGCATAAAAAGTTACCATTAGGTTGCCTGAAATCCGCCGTAAAGCAGCCACCATGGCTGCCCGGCTCAAAATGATCCAACGCTGGACAGCGCACATGGATGGTGCATAAAAACTTTTACTCGTACATTAAAAATTCAAACAATCGCAGTTATTTACCTTATCTAAAACACGCCGCAGTTGAGCAAAAATAAAAGCAAGTTGGGCGGAGGTGGGTGGGGGGGGTGTTGAGGAGAGTGGCAACTGGCTGCTGCTACACCTTTTGGGGCGATACAAAATCGGCCATACAATGACCAAACAAAAAATCCATGGCGAGCAGCTGGGGGGCAACTGTGATGGTGCTGGGGTACATACCCCTTTTGAAATTGGTTTCGGTTTTTTTTTTGGGTGTGTGTTTTTTTGTTGTTGTTTTTTATTTAATGCGCGCATTTCACACATTTCACATGTCGACGGCGCTGCGACCGCCACGTCAGCAACGCTGAGGCGGTGGTCAAACTTTTTATCGATTTGCTGCATAATATAGAAGCGGTCGGCGAAGGGTGCGTTGGGGGCGCGAGTCGGGTTTGGGGCGACCGAGAGGTGGGCAGCCAAAAATGTCTAGAGCAATGTCCATGTCAATGTGTGCTCTGCACTCGTGTTTGTGGGCGGCGGGGTGGCAATCGCTGGTTGGGTGGCAGTTGGTTTTGGCTAAAACCGAGCCCATTGCCAAAACAGCGCAAAAAAAAACCAACAGAAAAAAAGGCGAAAAAAAAGGAGTAAACCCAAAACCCAAGTGATTAATTCAACATATTCATATGTGCGTGACGCGCGGACGGTCGAACAGGGGCGGGGAGGGGAGGGGGGGGCGACGGGCGAATCGCATCCCCAGCCAGCAGCCGCAGCCCACGCTCCACGTAATGAGCAACATTTAAAACCGAAGCCGAAGCCGAGGCGAACAACGCACAAAAGAAGAGACAACAACAACCAAGGGGCAGGCAGAGGCTGCGACGAGGGCAGAGGCGGAGGCGGAGGCGGAGGCTTACGCTGGGTGGTGCGCTGGTCAGTGAAATATGAGCCGCCGAGTAGATGCGGTCGCAGTCGCTGCCGCTGCTACTGTTGCTGCTGCTACTGCTGTTGCTGCTGCTGCTGTTGCTGCTGCTACTGCTGCTGCTGCTGCTGCTGCTGCCACTGCTACTGCTGCTGCTGCTGCTGTTGGCAACCGCAGCTACTTTCTAATTAAGCATGTTTAGTTAGCGCTTGCTGGGAATGGGTAGGCCATTAGGGGGTGGGGAATGGGCAGGCAGGCAGGCTGCCAACTTTACGCTGGTCAGCGCGGCACAAACATGTCAGCAACAGAGCCCACCCAACGCCCACTGGGAGGCAAGGACAAGGGGTAGGGCAAGGGGTGGGTCGCAACGGAAGTGCACACGCATGTCTAAAATATCTAAATCTGCGTCCGCGCTTATCTCTATATGCAAACGAGCACACACACACTTGCCAAAAATATGTGTGCACACACACACACACGCACACACATATATATGTATATGTATATGTCTGTGTGTGTACGAACCCTTTTTGTTTTGACGTTTCGCTGAGAATGATGTTGGCAAAAAAGTTTCTAATGAAAACTCCCCAAAAAAAAGCAAAAAAGCAACTGACACACACACACACAAGACCCACTAATACACCCACACAGCCGGACAAAACAATGAGCAAAAGCTCAACAAAAAAAGAAGGAATTAAAAAAAAACACATTACAAAATAGACAGGGTTGATCGCAACAGCAACACCAACTCCAACTGCAACTGAAGGCTTCGCTTCAGACTCCAACTAGCCGAAACTGAATGGCTCTAAGTCTAATGCATACAGTTGTGCTCAAAATTATAGTATATATATATAGAGCCCTTACTTGTGGTATTGGTTGAGGCTGCTTGCTTCTGAAGGACATCATAGCTCTATCAACGATTAAGGCAAATGCCTGGTCTAAATTCTGAATAGAGCCATACTCGAAACAGTTTTCTTAGTTAGAAAGCATTTTCGATCACTTGCTGAGAGAGGACTTGTAAATTGTTTTGTTACTAAATCTACGTATTAAGATCACATGGATTTCTCTCTCTCTCTCTCTCTCTCTCTCACTCTCTCTCTCACTCTCTCTCGCTCTCTCTCTGAAATAACTTGCAAATAGTTAGCAACTGTCGCAGATCTTTTAACGAGATGAGAAAACGGGTTGACACTCATCTCATTTGGGCACAGAACATTGAGGCAAACTCACTTGACTGACTCTCTACCTCATCTCTCTCCTTGGAGAGGCACTGCTGAAATGGAATCATTCTCATAGCGACTAGCGTAGAGCTTGCCTTGCTGAAGAAGAAGAGGACCCCATGCAGCAGTACTTCTTCTTTAGGAATTTACCTTGTTGGGTTTCCCTGCCTTGCAGATTTACTCGTATGTATATGGTAACTCTCTGATAGAGCGCCTAGCAAACTAGCCCTGCTCATCGAATTCACTGGAACTGATGGGGAGGGGCATGTAACCTAACTAACCAACTACTCAGCCTATCTAAAGTTGTTGCAACTTAAAGGCAAAATAGCAGGAAGAATTCATGCGATTTTCTTATCCATTCTTAGATTTTAGATATTATTTTGAGCGCAGCTTTGTATGAAGGTTTGTGTACATATCCACATTACTGGTATACAATTCAGTCTAGAATCAAATATAAAAATGCTTAGAATAGTTGATAAGACTTGAATGCTACTCATAAATCAAACAATGCTTGAACTAAGTATGAATAAGTGAATATACTCGTACAATTGGAGCGATTTGAGTCTGCTTTCCCGGTTTTAACTGAATCGTTGATTTCATTTTCAGATTTAATTACAATTATTTCTTCAGTTCGGTGAAGCGAACTGACATATTACAATGAGGGAGACTACTCCATGCATTGACTTGGAAAATGGAAAATATCTCATTTGTTTATATATATATTCATTCAATATTGCATTTAAAATTCCTGTGCAAATCACTGACCGATTTTGACTGAATCATTGAGATGTAATTACAATTATTTCTTCACTTCGATTAATCGAACTGGTCTGGCTTGGAAAATGGAAAATTTCGCATTTGTTAATATATGCATATTAACTGTCTCATTTGTTAATATAAACAAATTGAGAAGACAGCTGACTGGCAATATCCCTGAAACAATTGGTAAAGAAGACTGCTTCACAGTCAGTTAGACTGCCCAATGCAATGTTCTCCCCCCTTTGATAAACTTAAGCTTAAGATGGATAGAGAACCAGTTAATTAGAACAATATAGAAGTAATCAGACATATGTGCAATATCTGTATATCTATGTGTGTGTGTGTGTGTGTGTGTGCCTTATATGCATTGTATTACAATATGAATATGCAAATAAAGCGCTGCATACTTCGAGGCGCAACGAAAACAAACCCGTAAACATTGGCATTGCCAGTTTGCCAGTTTGTTTGTCTAAGCAGCTAGATAGCAGACACATCATTAGAGCAACTGGCTCCCTTGCCACCCACCCACCCACACACACACACACACACACAGACACAGCATGTCAGACAGAGAAACCCCTAATGACGACAGTGCAATCACTTGCATTTGCATCCCTTAATAGCGCAGCATCCTCCTCCCACTAGCCCTCCAGTTGCACTTCCACTACCACTTACAATACTTCTCTTCCTTTTCCACTTGCACATTGCCCCCGTGCCACATCCACATCCACATCCACATGCACTCCCCGGCATATTCTCAAGTGCAGCCGCAACTGCTAGCGACACAGTGTGCCCCGGCTATCGGTTACGTTTAAGCTTCTCAATCTCCAACTCCAACTCCAACTGCAACTCCATCTCCAATTCCATTTGCCATTCAGCCTCAGCATCAGCATCATCATCACCATCTCGGCTAGCATCTCCTCCGTCACCTGCTCAGTGTGCGTCGTCACATTGCCGTATTTGGCGTAGTTCAAGTGCAGGTCCACCCACGCCAACCACGTCGTGCAAATTTGACACATGCACAAGTACAAAAACACAAAAATAATATACAAAAAAAAAAAAGGTCAGAACAAAAGCTTCCCGGGCACATCCACTACAGTCCCCTGCCCCCTGCCCCCAGCCCCTGGCTGTCTCCAGGCATCCCTGCCTTCCTGTTGCACCCTTCCCTTACCGCTTACCCCTTTCCTTGCCCCTTACCCCTAGCCCCGTTACCCTTGCCTCTTTCCTTGCGCCTCATTCACTTCATTTCACTTTTCACAACTTGCACGCACATCCTTGAATCCTCTGGCCAGGTTCAGTTTCTTTAGGTCTACCCAACACCGCCTCCGCCCTCCTGCATGTCTGTGGCATGTTGTTTTTGTTGCTGCTATGTTTTGCTTGTTGTGTCGCCATTCTTCATATGAATCAGCTAGCAGCACATGGATCTGGATCGTTATTTCAGACGTGGCTGCCACCTCAAACTTTCCATTTCGTTGCATTGACAAATATTTCTTTGTGCGCGGTCCCCTTTTGTATCTGTGTGTGTGTGTGTGTGTGTGTGTTTGTGTATTTTAACATTCATTAGCCGTTGTCGGCGTTTCTGTTTCTTAAGCGGACATGTTTTCATTTTTTAAAGCATATTTGTATTCCCTGCGCCTAGTTTAGCTGACAAAACTTAGCATGCTGCCCCAGCCTTGGCGAGTCTGTTAGCTAACTGAAGCCGTTGGCCACCCAAAACTTCACTTGAACCAGCATCATTAGCTGGTCTTTGAAACGAGAGTGGAAAGTCTCGACTGCTGGGCGTGAGTCTCAGAAAAAAAAATGTCGAAACCTAAATAAAATACAGTTTGAAAGGCTTTCTTTCTTTTCTTAATAATTTAATACATTTTAATCGAATAATTTCTTAAAAATAGATCACATTTCCAACAGAGTAGAAAGGCTAATCAGAATCTGTTCTGAAATTCAGAAAATAGTCATGAAATTTGACCTCTTTCTCGATTTTCCTAATGAAACTCAATGAACGAGTTTATTTGGTTAAACAATGTTTATAAAACCAAAGAAAAAACGTCATTTAATACATAAATAGATCATATCTAGTTTTTGGAATTGGAAGGCAAAGAAAGCTTCACTAATTTTCTACAAATAATATTCAATAGTTTTTACAAACAACCCAAAGGCTTTCCGAACTTTGTAAGCTGTATTTATGTTCAGTATTAGCTGCTGATGGCTGGAAAAAATGTGTTCATCATTTTTTAATCAGATCTGAACAATATTTATTTGATTTTTTACGGTTTACAGCCAATTGTCATTTGGAAAGGGTATGGAAAGAGTATGGGCGCTTCGGTTAGCAATTCAACTGTTGTCTCGTAACTCTTTGAATGCAATTTCATTTTCATAAGCACTCAACTCATATATATATGTATATATATATATATAGCAGTCTGGGCAGGAAATGAAGTGCATATAATAGATTTGGGCTTTTGTTTGACAAACGTTTTATGCGAGACACGCAAACAAGAAGAAACAGCTTTTGAGGGCGGGAAGGGTTCCCACTCAGAAGTTGCAATTAAATGGCATAGAGTGCAAGTGAGAAGTGAGAAGAGAGAAGAGAGAGAGAGAGAGAGAGAGAGAGAGAGAGAGGGAGAGAGAGGGAGAGAGAGTATTAGTTGTGTCCCTAATCTTGATGCTGGCTGTCGATTGAAGCGATTGAAAGCAAGAACACGCAGGGGGCAGCGTCACGTAGTGTCAGATTTTGCCTCACAAAAATGGGGTTAAATTGCACAAAAATCACACACAGACACACATATATATATCTCTATATATATATATATACATATATGTATATTTATTCATGGGAGAGAGGGGAGCGAGAAGAGCAGCCCCCAGCAGATGACAGTCGACATTCGACAGTCGACAGTCGCTGCTTTTGTTTGACGCACTTAACACGGCGTTGGCGACATGCACTTGAGTTGCACAAAGGCCCACTCATATCAACACACACACACACGCCCACACACACACACACACACAGACACAAGGTGGAAGAAAGGCAGCACAGTTAGATGCACTAGACAGACACGAGACGAAGCCAAACGAGACGAAGCGCAACCAGACGCTTGTCTAGCCCTCTAAACCAAACCCAAACCCAAACCCAAACCCAAACCTAAGCCCAAACCAAAATGCATGCAACCCTCGGGCGGCTCAACTCTAGCTCCAGCCCTTTCAAGTTATGGCAAACAGTGCTGCATGGGGCATACAGCATGCAGCATGCATTAGAATGTTGACTGCGACGCCGCTGGCTCTTGTCATGTTGACATAGAATTATTGCTGCTGTTGCTGCTGTTGCTGCTGTTGCTGCTTGCCCCCAGTTGCTAGTTGCAGCAACAACCCCCGCTTGTGGCAGGTGCAAAACGAAAGTGAAACGGTGGTGGCTGCCACATGAATGTCGCGCCAACTCTTCAGCCCAGCTGCGACTGCTGCTTGAGTGCACTTTTTGCACTATTCAAAAGTTAAAGTGGGTGTGTGTCGCCTCTGTCTGTGTGTGTGTGTGTGTGTGTGTGCGTGCGAGTGTGTGCGTTGGTGGTGCAATTTTACATCTTGCACTTTTTGGGGTTGCTTGTGGGGTTGAAGGACGAACGGCAGGCGAACCGCGTACAGCCAACGCAGCAGGGTTGCCACGCCGCTGCTGCTGCTGCTACTGCTGCCACAGACAAGACTCAAAGTCAGAGCAGGAGTCGAAGTCGGAGTCGGAGTCGGAGTCGGAGTCGGCGTCAGAGCCGGAGTCTGAGTCAATGCCAATGTCGTTGTTGCACAGTTGAAGGTGCCAAAGATGGCTTGAAACTGAGAGACTGAAGTGGCATCGATGCAGCTGCAACCCCCAACAAGGCAAGTCTTCAATCTGGCGACGCCTGTTGGCGGGCGCGAAAAGTGAAAGCTTCTCCCCGTCAAACTCAATGCGAATGCGAAATATATATATATATTTATACATACAAATATATATACAAATATATATATATATATAAGGTGCGCCAGTCACCAAGTCAACATCGTTACCATAAAAACCAATGAAATTTCGCTTACGCTCGCTGCGTGCTGCGCTTTACGAGCACTCCCCAAAGCCCTGGCCGGTGTTAGAGCCGCATCCGCATCCGCATCCGTATTCGCATCAGCATCAGCATCAGCTACAACTTTAGCTACAGTTACAGTTACAGTTACAGCTATAGCTATATAGCTCGGCTATAGTTACAGCTATGGACCGAAGAAAAAGAGAACCTTGAAATAAAAGCCAAGCGCACTAATGTCCTTAACGGCAAAAACAGCAACAACAACAACAAATGAGCAAGAAAAGGACACGCGTTTATCGCTTGCCTTCGCGCCTTGGACGTCTGTTTAAATAAAAAATAAAATTATATAATCGAAATGGAAACGGAAACGGAAACGGTTATCTGCGTCTTACAGCAGACGGAATACCCTTGCCTAGGCATACAGGGAATTTCAAAAAAATATATATATATATATATGTGTGTATACATTTAAATATATATATATAGTTGCGGCACACTCGATTTATATTACGACCAATAACGAATAAGTCTAAGTCTAATGAAAAAATGGCTCGAGTTGGATTCATTCAATAACTCAAGTTGAACAGTCAAATTTGCAGTTTTTTTTTAACCAAATAAAGCATATTTCGTAGTTTATATCTAAAAACATTAAAGAAGTCTAAGAAACTAGCTTAAAGTCGATAAATATTTGTTAGATTGACCAATAAGTAAATCGAAATTTCCTAAGAATATTTGATTCAACAACTGAAGTTGATAATCCAAGGCAAAAGAAAACAAATATTTTCCATTAAAAAAAGAAGGAAAGAAAACTGAACGTTTTTTGTTATTGGGTGACTTCTTGCACTCTACTTACCCGCCAACTTTGGACATGTTTCCCTAGGACATCGTCTGCTCTGATTGGCTTTAAAGGTGTCTTCATCATCATTATCACAAAATCGGCTGGGCTTAGTTTGGCTAGGTGATTTCTAAGTCTATAATGTGTTTGCCAAGACTGTTCTTTCCCATTAATAATACTTGCTTAAATATTTTTGTTGATTTTAGCCAACTGGAAGACAGCTTGGCTTGTCTGAGACCAGCTTTCTTCGTTCCGTAGGTGTTGGAGTTGGTCCGATTTGGTCAGCAACTACTTTACGCCTTACTTTAATTTAAAGAAAAACAAAACACCGAGAAACCATTTTGCATTATAATCGGTTAATGTTGTTGGCAATCATAACACTAATAACTACATATATTATTTCGTAAATATTGTTGATTCAACGAGCTCAAAAAAGTTATCCCATCTTGAGTTTTAATGTAATGCAAAGCAAGTAATATTTTGTATTCTTTAAACAGACAAAAAGAAGACGCTGGTTTGCAGTAATATTAATAATATTTTTGCTTGTGGCATGACTAATAATTAAATATGTAATTTTTAAAAATAAGTTAAATAAAACAATAAGTTCAGTAAGGCGACCAAAATAGTCATGTTTTATATTTATTTTTCTTAAATGAAAAAAAAAATGTAAAAAGAATAATTTCATATTTCTTGAAATAAAAAAAAAAAACAAATAAAATAAAATACCTGCAAGCTAGTTTGCAGCTAGACATGTGGCAGCTTCATCTCTGTCGCATACTCGGTGACGCAAGCCAGGTGCCCCCGCCCCCGCAAGTGTATACAAATAAAAGAAAACTTTGCTCTCGTTTATGTGTGACGATGGTGCCCCTCTCGCCCCTCTGCTCCCTCTCTCCCGGGTGCTGGGTCCTGGGCCTGGAGCTGTCAGTGGCCGGTTTCGGTTTCAGGTCTCATGTGCGCGGCGACACAAGTTTTTATTCCTTTGTTTAGAATAAATATAAATGTGCACGTGTTTTGGCAATGGCCTGCGTTTTAGTGGTGGTAAGCGCAGCCCCCCTCGCAATATACCCCCCTTTTGGGGGAGGGGCAGGGGGTGGGTTTGTGGATGATTTTGCGTTGGGGTTGCTGGCGCAGTTCGCAGTTCGCAGTTAAATTTTAATGTTGCCATATCGATATGCGTGCATGAATCTGCTTGCCAAATATATATGGGAAATAACATTTCGAACGTGCTAAAAACGTTGCTGCCTCAGTCGCAGTCGCCGTCGCCGTCGCTGTCGCCGTCGCAGTCTCGTTAAGCGCATTGAAGCTGTGCTTGAGGGGAAGCGAAGGCAAGGGTAGGGCGGCCATAGGGCTGCAGCTGAAGCGGAGGCAGTTGCTTAGTGTGCGACTGCACATCTAAAAGTGTCCTGGGCGTCAGCTGTAATTGCCGTCGTCAGCACACACACGCACACACACACACGCACAGACACACACACAGACACACATAGGCAGAGAGAGAAGCTGTTGGAGCTGTGCCGTGTGCAATTTGCCTATGAATATCTCATGAGCTGTGTGTGTACGGCTCACACGCAACTGAACATTTCTTTTTACTTTGCATAAGTTGGCAACTGACGCAAAATTCTAATCAATATGCCCCCCGCCCCCCTCCCTGCCCTCCTTCCTTAGTCGATAAATGTGGCAGAGCCAAAAATACAAAAAAAGAGACAACTGAAATGAAATCGAATATCGATGCTCGGCTTGATATTTGATTGTTTTCACCCAGCTGGTTTTCGTTGACATTCAAAGCTGTTGAATTTCAACGAACTTATTTTCCAAAAACAAAGTATAAAAAACTGTTTAAATCGAAAGTACAATGGAATTGAGGTGTTGAGCAATATTCTGTGTGCTTAAAATAGCGATTGTTTTTTTTTCATTATACTCGTATACTGAACACATTCAGAATGAGTAAGTCTAGCTACCACTTAAGGATGAGGATCGACAACCATCGGATCCCAATTTAATTTTCTTTCAGATTCCCATTGTGATTCTGAATTTCAATCGATACAAATTCAGTTTGGTTTGCGATTTATTCATTGGGGATTATTCAGCTGGAATTGCAAATGCCTAAAATAAATATACAAATTTATTGGGCGACACCTCCACCGACTCCAAGAGAATGCCATCAGGTGTAAGTAGCTAATATATACCTCAAATTAGTTGTATTGCCCTGGCATATAGAGAATATATTTTACAATTGGTACAAATAGCAACATCAATTTAAACACAACTGGTCAAGTGCATAGATCCCAGGTTCCAGGTAGATCCCTTGAACTAACTTTCCAAAATTCCAACCAAAGCCATAATTTGGTTAAAACTCAACAGATTGTTGCAAATACATTTTGGTCATGACCAGTCTTTTAGATTATTATAATTATTATTTCATGAAGCAATTTTTGCTCCAAGCTTCCACCAATATCCTTTTCAGGACAACAATAACCATTATATTTATCAGAACTCACCTTGTTTTCATGAAGCTGTTCATTTTTCCAGTCCCTACAGAAGGTGATAGAGATTGGGAATAAATAAATACATATATAATAGATATATAAATATATATAAAATAATTGACTATCGGCCTGTTTCAGCTTAAAGCTTCCAGCCAAATTAGAAAGGTTTGAAACTTCAAATTTGAAGCTTGCAGAAAAAGCTTATTGCGAAAGCAATCTACTAAAAGAAAAGGATTTGCTCTGGGTGTGTGTCAAACTGCACTGGAAACTTTATCGCAAGGACTTGAAGCTTCATCAAAAGCGTGCAGCAAAAGCCTTCCAGTCCAGTACAAAATGGTTACCAAAGCTTCCAACCCGAATAACTTTGCCAAAGTTTCCACAAGCTTTTCCAATATATGACTATAACGCATATAATTGCATTTGATGATTCCGAAAGAGATATGTTTGATTTGTCCATTATACGAAAGTTTTCGATCATTTCTTCCCCTATAATTACAGATAGTTAATCAAGATGCAAAAAGCAATAATAAAATAAAAGCAAAATCAATCTTAAGCATTAAAATAAAATACATGTTTTCATTTTGTTTTAATTTTTTTTTTTAGAAAAGGGATTTTTAATTCAATTATTGAAATATTATTTCTGTGAGCCAAGGCCTTCACATTTCGGTTGATTATACACGTATGTTTGTATGTATGTATGTATGTATGTATGTATGTATTTGTATTTGTATTTGTGACACACTGTGTCGCCTTACATTACATTTACAGTTAGATTTACAGTTACAGTTACAGTTAAGAGTTACAGTTACATTTACATTTGCATACAAGTGTTGTATAAGTATTGTATAGGTATTGTGGGTAGTCATTATTAGATGTACTTGCATATGTAAAAATGTACACATATCGTAACGACTGCAACCGATTGAATGTTGATCAAGTAACGCGCTCTCCACTCTCAACTCTCCATAACCATGAGTACTCAAGGTTAACACACTTATGGCTATTCTAATAAGTATGTTATATGTTTGCATGTCTGCTGCTTCGTCTACAACTTCTCCTCATTCGTGCTGCCATAGCTTACGCTACTACTTCATCTTTTTTTTTGTTCTGCGACTTAGTCGTACTTATTTCTTCTTCATCTTTCTCCGATTCTTCTCCTTCGACGCACTCATGCACATATGCACAGGCCTAGTCTCTCTTCTTCTTCTTCATCATCTTCTGTTTCATCTTTCGCTACTACTTCTTGCTTGACGCACTTGCTAACATATGCATAGGCTTATTGCACACGTCCGCAATTGTCCGCATGTATGTGTGTGTGTGGTGTGTATGATGAGTCTGCTGCTAATAGCTAAGGCTCATATTGCATTGTGTTCTGACTTTGATTTTGATTTTGTTTGTGTGTTTACTTTTCTCTTTTGCTTTGTGTTTGTGTTTGTCGTATTTCACTTTTTTGCTTTATTACGTTTTCAGTATAATTACAAGCTAACCGTAAAGTTGTGTTCCAGGCTCGAGTCGGGCTTCAGCTTAAGCTACGAAATAATTGTAAGCATTATTCTACTTAGCATTTAGATGCACATCGAACAACGCAATTACTCAAAATGGTTACAAAAAATGGTTGCGAATTAGTTGGCGACGTTTTGATTTCCTCGATTTCCTTGATTTCTTGTGTATAAATTAGTTTACTAGTTTAAAATTATATACATACATACATATAAGTATTAATTAATAATGCGTCTAACTAGCAAACGTCGCCGCATTTTCTTTATGTTTTTTGTTTTTCTTTATGTTTTCAGTTTGAATTTTTTTTTTTTTGTTTTAGTGCAAGTTCACATAAATATTCAGTCGTGATTCAAAATGTTTTTTGTTTTTCTTTATTTGTTTTTGCGTTAGCAATAGGCAATAATGCTAGTTAAATAAAGCTCAAGGTTGTTATGCAAACGGGGCACTCAACACACACACGCTCCATCTATCTTAGTATGTGTTTATCTATCATACACAAATGCATGTGTATGTGTGTGTGTATGTGTGTGTGTGTGTGTGCATGTAAATGCAGCTTAAGCAGAGCTTAAACATAAATGATGAGCACACCAATCAGCGTCGTCGCCGCAACAATCAATAGACAAAATGCCAAAGCTCTCTCTCTCTCTGCCCCCTCTCTCTGTCTGTCTAATTCTGTGTCAGCGCAGGCAGCCAACATAATAACAATGGCCAGCTTCTATTATTACAATTACTATTATTATTTTTATTGGTATTATCATAGTAGCAGAAGCATAGCACACACATATATATATATATACATATATATTTCAATATCCAGATAGTCAATTTACAGTCGAAAAATAAAAAAAAAACCATTGATTATCAATGACGAGCGAGCCTGTTGCGAATTTCCCGTTATTCATTGAGTGCAACAATTTGGAAAAACACTTAAAAGCAAACGATTCTGAGTGTGTTTTGTGTTGCTGCTGCTTCCATGTCTAATATATAATTATTTTATTGTGTTTGTGTTTTTGTTTTTCGTTATTTGTTTTCTTTTTGTACACATATACCATATATGTATATATATATACTATAATAAGTGTGTGCGTTTAGAAATTGCTACAATAAATGAGCGTCTCTTTTTTGTATTTGTTATCAGTGTCTTCATCGTTCGCCGTTACTCAACACTATTATTGTGTTTATTGTAAGCGCAATAAAACCGCTAAACATCTAAAAGTATATTTTATGTTTGTTTTTATCCTTAAGTTCTTATAAACGTTGTTGTTGGTGTTTCTTCTTCTACTATTTACTTTTTCTGGTATATGCTATCTTCTAATCTGTTCTATTTCATAATTCGCTTCCAATCTGTGTGCGTTGGAAAGTTTTCGGCTATCTTCTTCCACTTATTGTTGTTATTCTTCTTCTTCTCTTTCTGATATTAGTGCATGACACACACACACACACACAGATAAATATATCTATCGGCTAAGCATGTTTTGGCGGTGCTTTTTGTGCTCTGCTTTATACTGTACAAAAGAAGGAATCCAACACATCCCCCTCCCCTCCCCGACCGACACATTTCTCTATTTTTTGCCGTTAATGTACACTTCAAATTCAAAAAGGGAAGCGCAATGATAAATAGTGACATCTGGTGTTGAGTGTGGTGGGCTTGAAGAGCGCCCTCTACCGATCGATAGGTCGGTTTGTTCATTTCCGTTGTCTTTGTATTTGCGAGTTAAAAGATTCCTTAAAATTTCACTAAGTCTTGAGAAAATCAACACAACCCACACACTTATCAGAAATTAAAAAGAATATAAAGAAAAAAAAATGTATTTTGAACTTAAAAATTGATTTAATAATTAAAGTATATGTCTACCCCCTTTCAAAATAATGCAAAAAAAAAGTTTTCAATTGCATTGTGAAAAACTTACGTAAGGGTTAATGCTTGCTGGCTACCAAATTGATGTGATTAACATATATGTGTATATTGACAGACTGAGAGACTGACTGAGCGCTTGCCGCAATTCCAATTGACAGCAGCAGAACCTTTGGAAAAAGGATCTCAATATTGTTGTTCTTGTTGTTGTTGTTGTTGTTGATTTACTTGTTATGCATGTTGTGCTTGATTGTTGTGTTAATTGTTGTTGATGTTGTTGTTTTCTTTGAACTTGGTGTTTGATGATGGGAATTACTTTTTTGGTTGGGGGTGTTTGGTTCGCGCGCTCTAAATGAAAGCATTTTAAATTCCAAGACTGCAATTAGACAGAAAGAAACAGAAAGTGAGACAGAGACAGACAGAGAGAGAGAGAGGGACAGAGAGAGGAAGTGAGAATGAATGAGTGAGAGCGAGTGAGCAAAGCAAAAGAGAAAGGCAGAGGCTAGCTACACCATACACACATATATATCCAACAACTATGTATGTGTGTGTGTGTGCACGAGGATAAACGTAGGTACAAAGATACAAGCATAGAAGTTACAAATATCTATGTGTGTATGCGTGTGTGTGTGTGTGTATGTAAGACACACATGCATAAATGCTGTTATGCATATAAATGCTGCTTTAGCGGTTTGGTTGGTTAACCGTCATATGTTATATATTTATATATATATATATATATATATATATATATATATATATATATATTCTCTTCACACATTAGCTTATTAAAGTTTTTGCGTCTATGAAATGTGCTACGATTTAACAGTGTGTCATTTAAACAGTTAAACACATAGGCATGCATGAATGTGTAAAAGAGAGCATAAGCAGTTAACCGTTAACATTTTTGAATCGCTTACAACTACTCATATTGAATAATGGACTAATTGACAAAAATTGTTGTTTTTGTTGTTGTTTTTGTAGTTGTTTTATTGCTGTTGTTATTATTGCTGTTGCTGCCTTGTCTTGCATATTACGTGTACCTCTGCCTACAGTTTTTTTTGGCTTTGCATTGTTTATGTGGATTTTATGGCCAATTTGTTGATTTTGTGCTTTCGGTGGGGACATTGATGCTGGCAGCCACACACACAAACTGGCAACGTTTATTTTCTTTGTGTCAATTTGAAATGCGTTGAGCGGAAATAGATAGCAAAAATAGCCGACTTATCAGCTTATCAGCTATTAATGACTTTGTAATTAGGGGCAACAATGTCACATGCCAAATGGCCTGATTTGGTGCGCAAATGACTGCCCTCCCCTCTCCCGCGCCTGTGGCCACACCTCACATCACAAGTGCACAGTTAACTAAGTCACATACACATACGCCAATAATTACATATGTATTAGTTGACATTAGTCGACTGGGATACGACTGGGAAAGTGTGGGTGACACACACTGTGTGTGTGTGTGTGTGTGAGTGTGGGTGAGAGAGAGAGAGAGAGAGACAGGCTGACAAATAGATGGAAAGAATGGTGGTGTGTGAGATAGACAGAGAGAGATAGAGGACTCGCATTGCTGATGCTCTTCTTTTTGTGCTTACATTCGTGATCCTTTCTGCTGCAACACCTTGGCGCGATCGTTGAGCTCCAGTTCGCGTCCGACTGTCGAGCCGCACTCCTTGGAAACGACGCAGAGGAACTCGTTGTTTTCGAACGGACCGTAATTCGAGTATTGCATGCCGACGCTAATCAGCTGCTCGAAACGCCAGCCATCCGACAGTGTTGAGATCATCTGCAAAATAGGCAAAGCATATGAGCATCATCATAGCAAACAGACAATTGTGATGCGTTTGCGGCACATGGACATTACCTGGGTGAGTTCCTGTTCGCGACACTGCAGAACGCGATAAACGCGCTTTTTGTCCGCATGAGGTCGCTTTTGTTTCAGAATGGAGAAAGAAGAAATCAGATTAGTGGTAGGATTAATTGGAGTGGCAGGCCTTTTACCTGATCTCTGTGGCTGATGCACTCCTTAACCAAGGCGATCAGCTGCGTCACATTGTAGAACTCGGCCTCTTCCAGCACCCCCTCCTCCGAGACGCCGTCCAGGACGAGTTTGCCGTGCCGCAAATAGTTCAGCACCGGCGCAAAATACTTTGGATCTCGATCAATTAGATATGCGCCCGTCTCATCCTGAAATAATAAAATAAGTTATTGAATAATTGCATGCCACCAATAGCAAAATCCAATAACTCATAACAATTCTTATGCTTATTGGAAATATGTCAGTTTTGTGGCAGACAGGCAAACAACCGATTGCTTGACAGACAATCTCTTCTCGATTTGATGGTTCATGCATTACAAATGTGCATTGCACACACACACACACACACACATATATATATATATATATATACAGTTGAGCCACTTGTGTGCCAGCCAGCTTTCTGTCCCTCTGTCCGCCTTTCGGTCTCTTCTACATGCAGTAAATGTCATTTCCCATTGTGTTTTTTGTGCATATGTACATGTGTGCGTAATTTTTTGGCATTTGTGGTGGCTTCGCTTTTGTTTTTATTCGGGTTTTCTTTCGGTTTTTAAACAATTTAAGTATCAAAAAACAATAAAGCTAGCCATACTTTTGGCTCTTCCCACCCAGGGGAGGGGGTGCCTGCCATTCATCTAGGTATATGAATGCTCATATATATATATATATATATATCTACACACACACATGCATATACACTTGTGTGGGGTGCCTTAATTGGCGTGTTCTGAGCTTCATGCGTAGGAGTGGGTAGGGGGAGG
This sequence comes from Drosophila basisetae, assembly GCA_035041595.1. Classification (NCBI taxonomy): domain Eukaryota; kingdom Metazoa; phylum Arthropoda; class Insecta; order Diptera; family Drosophilidae; genus Drosophila; species Drosophila basisetae. The sequence continues at coordinate 19,417,369 of JAWNLB010000174.1, forward strand.
AGGGGATGTTCGTTTTGGCTTGCATCAAATAATTTAATCAATAACAAAAACGAGCGCGCACAACTCCAAAAACAATCAAACATTTTGTAAATAAAACGAAGAAAAAGGAGAAGCATGGAAACTTTTGATTGATACTATTTTATGCGCTCCGAGCAGCGAACGCTGAAGCGAAGCAGTATTTCGTAGTTGGTTCGTTGTTTTGTTTATGAAATCGTGCAAAATGGAATATAACAAATATAATAATAACCACATACGTTTGTTGTGTGTGTGTGTGTGTTTGCGTGTGTATGTTTGAGCACCTATTTATGTTATGATGGAAAAATGCTAAACGATTTGTATTAAATATTTATATAATATGTAAGATGTATATTTATTTATTTGTATTTATTGCGAATTACGTTTTACAGATGTTTTAATAATTTGCGTATTGAAATTATTTGCATTTGCAGTGTGTTCAGGGTTCCAGTGACCAAAAAACTCACACATAAACATTGACACATATTTAGTTGAAGTGCATGTGTGCATTTGTGTGGATTCCAAACTAGTGCAACGTAGCCTGTGCAGCCCACTGCGACGCCTAGCTATATATGCACTTTGCTGGGGGTGGAGGAGGGAGGGGGGAGCACTGACTGCGACGGCGACCGCTGCTTCAGCTACTTGTTTGCAGAATGACCTGCATTGCTAGTGCTTACTCGCGCGTGTGTGTGTGTGTGTGTGTGTGGGCGTGTGTGTGCCTTACGAATTTTTGGTATTGGGTGTTTATGACTATAATTATAGCTGGCAGCTACAAGAGCGCAGTGGCCGCTATAAATATAATGCTTGCATTGGGCATGCCACGAGTATCGCGTACTGATTTACTGATGTACGGATGTACGTGATGTATGTATATATATATATATATATGGTAAAACTCACCCGATCTGATATCAAATCACAGTCCTCTTGTATAAGACGCGAGAGAAACGAATTGGGGTCACGGGAAAGCGTCGTTTTGGTGGTTAAAAAGTAGGTGCCACCCACATTCAGCTTGACCCATTGGTCTGTGCCCTGCTTCTTTAGCACATTGGGGCTCTTGCGTGAGTTTATAAACACTGTGCTCATATTTGTTGTTGTTTTTTTAGTAGTTTGTTGTTTGTTGCTGTAACAGTTGCTGTTACTGCTGCTGCTGCTATTTATGATGATGATGCTGGGGACGCTTCTCCTGCTGCTGTTGTTGTTGTTGCTGCTGCTGTTCCTGTTATTCGTTTGCAGTCAAGTGTCGTTTTGGGGGGTGGGGGAATGATAATGCTGCTCTGTTATTATTGCTGTAATGTGTTGAGTTTTTTGTCACAGATGCATTTGCTCTTCGTATTATCCTTATATGCCAGTTAGCATTCATATGCATATATATATTTGTATGTATATATATATATATATATATGTATATATATATATATATTGATATAGTTATATATACACGTGGTTGCAATTTGTTGGTTGCGCCTTGCTTATTGTCTGTTCTTCGTCACCTTGCTTGAAGTTTCTTTCCCCTGCGTTGCGCAGCGTTGCCTTGAAATAATCTTTTCAATGTGTTTGTTTGTCCAGTTTCAGCTCATGCTTTTGTTTTCGCTTCTGCTGCTGCTGTTGTTGCGTTCTCTACACTATTCTACTGTGTTGGGCTATGCTGCGCGAGTCTCCGTCGAATTCAAGCGCGTCTCAGTTTGTGCAACTCATTTATGTCACCGTTCCATTTGCAATTGATGGCGAATTATTTTTCATTGAACGTGCATCAAAAAACAAAACACTGCCAATTACCGATTGATTGTGGTGGCTCTTCGATTACCAATTCGATGTGCGACTCTGTAAGGCGTCGAGTGTGACCATATCACGTCTCGCTAGTTGCGATAGTTTTGTGTGCAATGTGCCATTTTACAGCACTGGGTGAGTGAACTGTGTGGACGAACAAAAGCTGCCTGCTGTAAAACCAACCCCAATTTTAAATTTGAATTTCAACTGCAACTGTAGTGAGAAAACGCTAATAAGGAAAATGTATAATATAAATACAGTCGTGCCTCGCTAACTTGCATTGAAAAGTGACTAAAATAAAAACTTTAAAAGCACAATGCACTCACTAGCATTGTTATTATTATTATTTGTATTGCACATAGCGTGTCTCCACTGTGCTCGAAAACAGGTGTCACCACCGAGGCCGTTTGCGCCCACGTAAAAAAAAAAGAAAAAAAAGCGAAATTGTATCAAAAGCCGCACATTCGCATTCAGTCAACGAGCAGCTCTTTGACGACGCAGACTTCAACGAAATTGGTAAGACGGCGACAACAAATTGGTAAGATCACGATGACGATGCCGCCCTGGAAGCTGTGGATGCTTCTGGCTCTCACTCTGGCTCTGACAGTGGGCCTGGCCAACGGTTTGCCCTCGCCCATGCTCTACAAGCGCAATCCGGACGAGAAATACGAGGCCGGTGAGCGACAGACTAAAATAAAACAATATATATATATATATATATATATATATGTATGTATATATGTATATATATCGATATATTTGCGTGGAATGTCTTACAATACTATATTATTTTCCAAATATAAACGTAGTAAAATATAACCACCCATCATAACTAGAAAATCGAGAAAACTTCACTATTTTTCTACTACTATTATAATGATAAGTTTCAAAGAATAATTTAATAAAAATAAATATGAAAATACTAAATAATAAACATTACATTATATTAAATAAATCTATAAATAAAAGTTAGAATTATTTTCAATAAATATATATATTCTATATCAATTTGCAGAAAAATAATAAATAATAAAAATGATTTATTTAGTTCTAATTTTCATAAGTTCACATTTTGAACAGTGTTGCTAATTTTTTTTTTCGTTAATTTGTTTCATTTATAATGATGAACAAAATTGTGCTCTTTCACAATTTTCTTTTCAACTTTATTATTATAACTGTATATATTTTTTGTAGTCAAAAAATAGTCAATACTTAATTTGAAGATTTATTTAAAATTTATTTTATATATTTTTTATTGATTTTTATCTATTTAATTAATAATATTTCTAAAATATAAAAGTATTTTATTATAATAGTATTGTAAAACAATCCCAGATGGGAAACCAACTGTTTGATTCGATTTGAGCAGCATAAAATGAGTCAAATTTTTGTGCAAACGCAGATGAGAAGCAGCGCTACTATTATGTTGACCGCAACTGTATATATATATATACATATATGTATATATGCTCTGATTGATTTGCAGATCTGGTTGCTGTGTCCTCGACCGTTATTCCGCTGACGGTGCTCGAGGTGAGCTACGGATTGGGCGGCAAGCCCAGCGATGCCTACAAAGCTAACTATTTGCGCAAGTTGCGCAAGCAGCTGCTGGAGCGAGACAGCAACATTAACAGCAGCGACAACAGTAGCAGCAGCAGCGATGCAGATGTGCTGATCACAGGTAAGCAAATGCAGTAACACTGGCCAAAAAAGTAGTGCAACTCGCTAACTCGATCAACTTACAGTTAAGTCCAAGCAGCAGCTGCAGACGGCCAAGGTGAAGGCCGTTTAGTCGGTGCAACGCCAACTGTGGCAGCCACCAAACTGCAACGCAAAGAAACGCTATTTTTCAAAGTGGGCGTCGATGAGATCAGTGCAATAACAACAACAACAACAACAGCCAATTGTCTAGTTAATAAAAACTCGACTCGAATAAATAATAAATCTAGCAATTTGAGTGGTTTTTGCCTAATTGGGCAACATGACCAAAAATTAACGCTAGATGACGTCACAGCTTAACATCTTCAATAGATAAATGTGTGTGTGTGTATTCAATGTGGGACTACGCACACTGGCAACACTGGCGAATATTCGCATCAAGTGCTGCCAGATAGGTAAACAACTGTAAGCAACTGTCAGATGCTCTGCCAGAGACAATTCGCTCGTTGTGCGTCTGGCAACATTTGAGCCAGATAAATAAATAAATAAATTCTGCATTAGACATGTATAAATATATATACTAATATAATAATTATATACATTTGTGTGCTGTTTATTATGAATAGAATAGTTAGAAGTATATCACATTGAAATATGAGTATTGAATTTAGAACATAATGTTCGACTTTATAAAAGGACGACATATGTATTTCCTCGACGCACCGACAACTTTACAACTTTTCCTGCGCGGCATCTTTGACGATTTCTATGGACGATCTTCACGAACAGAACTCCCTCGTTCGGCTGCTCTTCCACGACTGATGCTAATGCTGCTGTTATAATCTGTTAACCAGAGTTGCCACCCAACAGCACTGTAATTCCACTGTACTTACTCGATCAATGCATATGAAAAGGCTGCATACTTTTTGGCGCATATAAAACAAGAGAGAAAGTTGCAAGAAGCAGGATAAGGTGGACGTGGACGATGAAGTCTCCTTTGTAGTAGACAAGTAGAAAAGGATCAGGATGAACAATTTATCTTACAATTAAATTTGTAATTTCTTTTCCATATGCACCAATAACATCAATTTGTCAACATAACATAATCTTCCTCTTAATCGAAGTCTACTTCCATTGGCTCTACCCCACCATTGGCCTCTCCGATGGCCACGTCCTCGTCCACGTCCACGTCCATATACTCGACCACGTTCACGGCGTGCTCCTTCAGCAAATTCTGAATTGACAGCTTAGAGGATTTGCCAATCTTTTGATTAATACGCCAAATTTTTTTGATCGCTTTTGAAGATGGATGCACCTTCTTTAGAATATAGAATGTCCGATCGATGAATATTACTTTTGTTTTCATTGTGAGTTTCTTGATATATTGCTAGTATTTTATGACAAAAAGTTACTAAAGTTACTTTCAACTGTTGCTGAGGCAAAATAAAAAATAAGCCCCAACTAGCAAAGAACAGGGCTACACCCAGCCAAGAAATACCCCTCAAGTCTGCCTTTAAAATGACGGCAGATAGGCTTAGAGAAGGTTCCCAATAATCTTCCCTCCAAGTTTGGCAACTGTAGCTTCTAAATTGCGGCAGATGTGGACCCTTATCCGGTTTATGAAGAGTGTCACTGGCAATATGCCTTTCTAATTTGCTGACTAGCATTCAAATTGTATGTGACAAATGGTTTTTATCGACTTACACTAACAGGTGTATCGGTTTGGGGAGGCGGAGTGGGCGTGGCCAACCAATTTTCCATCGATCTCTTAGGTAAGTTAACAGTAAACAGTAACTTTCAAAGGTTGCTGATTCTAGCTTACAAGTTATCTAAAAATACCTGAAATTAATTAAATATTTATTATATATATAGTTAGATATGTATATACGAGTATAGATATATCCACACATACATATATATATATATATATATAAATATATATATACATATGTGTTGAATGAGTGCATTGCATTGAATAAGAAGACTTTGTTTTTTGAAGGATTTGATGTTTGCCATCGAATCGAATCGAATCGAATCGCATCAAATCGAATCAAAATGTTATATAATGGAATTTAAGAGAGCAAAGCAAAGCAGAGCAGCGAGTGGGCAATGGGGAGTGCGGAGTGGGGAATGGGGAATGGCAGGCAGCATAAGAAGAACAATATTAGCAGCTCCGGAAAACACTTGTTCAATGTTGACTTAACGTCGATTGTCCTGCGTCCTGTCGTGTCCTGTGTGCTGTGTGCTGTGTCCTGAGTTCTCTTTCGTTAACTTGGGGAAAAGCTTGGATAGTGAGGTGGTTTGGGGGGGGTGGTAGGGATGGCATTTTGACGTGCTCTGACAGAATTATGATTAAATCAAACGAAAAATGACGGCAAAATACAAGAAAAGACAAGCAACAGCAACAGCAACAGCAACAAGAACAATAACAATAACAAGCAGCCACAAGAAAAATGGCTGAGCAAAATGAGATGGATGTTAACTGATGGACACAGGCAAGACGGACTCGCGCCCATATATCCTGGTTCACTCTGTATACGAATCACTCTCTCTCTCTCTCTCTCTCTCTCTCTCTCTCTCTCTTTCTCTCTCTGTGTGTGTGTTTATAGAGGAAATGACAAATAGCTCCCATAAAAAATGAACAAAACGAGCAAAACATGGTGTCCGATTTTTTATTATTGTTCTTTTTGTTGTTGTTGCCGAGCACGTGTGAGCACACACAACTAGAGATAGAGCGAGACAGAGAGAGAGAGGGAGGGAGATAGATAGATAGAGAGAGAGAGAGAGCGAGATAGGGAACGGAAGACATAGAGATAAACAGCCAGTTATCATTAATTGTTGTTGTTGAAAGTGTCTGATGTCTATAAATCCGAGAAATGCACTGAAAACATCCCCCCCCCCCCCCCACACACACACACACACACACACACACGCACACACACACACGCACACACACACGCACAGAATACAATCCAATTGAATTGAAAAAGATAGAAAAGAATAAAAAAATACACAACAAAAACAAGTAAGTATTCTTACTGTAGTGGAGCGAGCACGACTACGATATACCCTGCACACAACTGTTAAATATATTCTGGTTCTATTGGCCAATTTCCCATCCAAATTGTATATAGAGAAAATGCTTGCTTCTGCTGCTAGCAATGAGTTCAATATGAGAACATGTTTTGGACTCCAACGTGGAGGTGTCGTATGGGATCTTGGTCAATCATCTTTAATCTTGTTAGCCGTTGTTGGCCATTTGAATGGGTTCAGTGCCTGCCAGCAGCATCCAAATGATCCAAGGGTCCACAAGTGCTATTGCCATGGCCATGTCGAGTTTATTTAGCGTTGCCAGCTCCAGTGGCAAGCATAGAATAATAATTGAAAAGTGTCGCTAATTAAACAACGATATCAAATTCAAATTCAAATTCCGACTCGAATTTCAATTTCAATTTCCAATTCAATTTCAATTCGAAGAGCGAAATTGTGTGTGTGTGTGTGTCTGTGTGTGTGTGTGTCCACTCTAACTTAAGCAAACACTGCAATTGAGTTGGAGTGGCAAATGCGCTCCTCGCATGGCGGTAAGCCAAAAAGCCGCCAAGTGCGTGCTGGGCAAACATTAGTCTGGCAGGAACAGGAACAGGAACAGGTACAAGGACACAGGCAGACATTTGAACAGAGTAAGCCTCGTCAGCAAGTTAGTAAGTTGCACACACACACACACACTTACACACCTACACACAACAACACACACAGACTCGCTGCTGCTGCTGTCCATCGACGCTTTCAGGTGTCAGTTGTGTTCCCCGTTCCCCGTCCACCGTTGCCTGCTTCACAGCCACTTGTTTGTTATCACACCCTTGCAGAGAAAGATAGAGAGAGAGAGAGAGAGAGAGAGAGAAAGAGAGAGTGGGAGAGAGAGAGAGAGAGAGAGAGTATTATAAATTTGTCGTTAAGCAGGCGTCTTTGACCTAATCAGGTTTATACGTAGTCTGTGTGAGAAAGGGATGGCATTATGATCGAAGCGAGCCTATATTCCGTTATCTACGATTGCATGTGTACACACACACACACACACACACACACACATACTTGAATATGAGATCCATTTATTGTTATACTCTCGCAATTGAAGAGCTAAAGTGTCCAAACTTGGAAGAGTTTCCCTCTGGTTACTGGCAAACTCTTCCAACATTTCCTTTTTCAGCCACGCCCACTATGAAGCCAAAGCTCCCAATTTGAAAGGCAGACTTGGACTGAGTAGATTACCAGAAATCTGCTTCAAAGATTTGCATTTGTTGGCTAGAGACCCACCCTGTTGCATGCTACCTGTTGTCAGCTGGTATTAATTATGGTATCAGAGTATTTCGCAGTCGGCTATGCTCGACAGGGGAACGTTCTCTCCTGTTTGCGTTGCCTTAGGCTGTTTTTCCGTATCTATGCCAACTATGCCATAAGAAATGAGTGCAGTTCCACGCATGCTTACATTTGAATGAGAAGTAAAACTAGAACTAAATGTTTAAACTAAATGGGCTCAGGGTATCTCATAGTCGATTACAGCCTTCTCAGCTCTTCTCTATCTACTCTGTATAACTCTCTTGATATCTGTGTATATATGTGTGTGTGTGTGTGTGTGTGTTGTTGTTGAAATCGGTGTCCTGTCAATATACTTGTCACACACAAGCTGCCTTCCTGGTGCTTTGTCGTCGCTTCCCACACGCGTCTGGTACTGTGAAGTCATATGCCATATATATATATATATATATATATAAATGGTTAAACATATTTATATATATGTATCTTTGAGAAGCTGGCGCCTGAAGGCATGCAGCAAGTCAGGTTATGTTCTTTCTCGGAAAAGTGTCGCAACAATTGATGTTGTGGAGTGAAAAGTCAGAGCTGCTGCTGATTAAATTGCGACACGAAACTAGCTATTTGCAGCGAGTACAAACACGATTTGCATCTTTCGTGGCAGGCACGTATTTAATTTAAATACGACTACCTATCCTGCCCCGGCCCAAAGGCATTGCGTGTGTGAAGCGTGAGGCATACAACGAGCCAGAAGACACCAGCCAGCCTAGTGTGACTAACACGTAAATGAGAGGCTCTGATTGCTCTGTTTTGGCCATATTTTCGGATGGGGCGTGGGCCGTGGGCCGTGGGGGGCGGCTACAGTTCATCGCACCTAATCGGCTACAGACGTGTTTGGACTTTTACCTTTCAAGTTTGCTTAGTCCCCTCCACCTGCCTCAGTTGGCCATATCCCTTTAGACCCTTTCGCCATCAGATGTGCAAAGGAAAGCAAATATTATGCAATCATTAACAGATTACAATCAAAAATCTAGGACACCCACACAACCCTGTTTTTGCGACTCCTTTTATTTTATTTTTATGAAAATGTATGATTTATTAAATACCTTAATATGCTCATAACTCTTGAAATAAGTGAACAATTCTATTTATTTGGAAGACGCTTAAAGCCTTATTTCAGTTTACTTAATTAACTAATTTATTATTTTTATTTATTTAAATTGTAGCTACAAACAAAGATGAAAGTTAGAACTATTCCCTAATCCTATTTATCTTCAAATGCAAATTTCACTTTATCTGAATTAAACTTAGTTTCATGTTCATTAATTTATTTGTGATTTATATTTATTATTAATTATTAAGTTATGTATAAACAAGGACACCTGGATAAGAGCATAAATATTATATTTAAGCGACAAACACAGATGCATCTACTTAAATCAAGCATGCCGATTATTTTTGTTGTCTAACCATCTATTTAACCATTTATTTATATATATATACATATATATATATATATGTATGTGTGTGTGTGTGTGTGTGTGTGTGTGTGTATACATATGTTTCTATTTTCAAATCAATGTGATTGATAAGTGAGGATAATAGCTACGCAAATTGGAACTTGCACAGCTTCACTTGGAGCAATTTATTTATATAATTTTTGGGCCCGCGGTTATCTTCCAGTCGAGCACTCTCGACTACGACATTCCGAACTAGCTTTTCTTATTGCTAACGCTTTTGCTTTTGCTTTTGCCTTTGCTTTCGCTGTCAGCGCCCGCAGCTGTAAAATGTGTTTGATCTGCGCATTATGCGTTTGCACGCTTCTCGCTTTTAGCCCAGCTAACACGCATCCAGCCATGTGTGTGTGTGAGTGTGTGTGTGTGCTCCTACAAGACACAAAACGTGCTGATACCATTGCAAAAGGGGGGCAGGAGAAGTGGTTGCGTTACTTCAGCCGTTGGCTGTAAAAGCCAAACGAATTAATGGATTTTTCCCATTCGATTCTGGACTGATTCTCTCTCTCTCTCTCTCTATCATTCTCTGTGTGTGATGATTTATGTCGAAACCCATATATATATGTATATATATATAGAGAGAGTATATGTAGATTCCCTTTAATCGAGTCTGAACTCAGTCGAATAACGTTTGCTGCGTGTGAAGTGATTTTTATGTTTATTTTATGAAATGCCATTTGCAGCAGATGCACTCAAAGTGATTCAAAGTATGCTTATCGGGGCTTAAACGGGACTTACCTGCTATATGTATGCATATAGATGGATGTATGAATATATACATGTGTCTACATAGCACGGAATTAGTTATACTTTGAACCCATTATAAATAGGTCTGAAAGGGTATGCTGAAGTTGGGCGTGTGTTTGTCGCAGGCAGAAGGAAACATTCTTCGATCCCATAATGTGTATATATCTAGGATAAGCAATGACATCAAATTTTGAATATTTACAAGTTCCGTTTTATCGATAAAAATCGATTTTCGATATCAATAATAAAAGGTTGTTCAAGCAATCAATTTATCAATTTATGATTGTTACAGGTTAACGACTAGTCGAGCTCTCTCTCCCCGTTCCTCTCTCTCGCTCTCTCTCTGTCGAGTGAATGCTGTAATTGCACTTTAGGCACATAATTGCATTAACCGGGAATTGGCGAGGCACCAAATGATCAACCTGCAGATACAATTATGCAAATTGAGTGCCAAGCAAAATCGTACATTGCCAGCTCGAAACTATCCAAGGAGTGGGCTGTGTTTGTGTGTGGGGTGTGTGGGATGTGTGTGTCTTAACGTGACCGACTCAGACTTATTGAGGCACATCCTGTGTAAATTGAGCACAATTCAATGATGTGGAAAATTGTTTTAATGGCGTAGCTCTAAAATGAAAAGTAGACAAAGAAAAAAACACCGAAAAGGCAAAAAAGCGGGCGCAACCACATTTGCGTCTCTGCTCCTTAAATGGAGCTTGTGGCAACCAACTTGCCACAGTCTACATCAGTGTGTGTCTGTGGGTGACGAGCAAATTTATAATATACAAAATACAAGCAAAAGCCAAACACAATAAATGCTGGCTGGTACAACGCCCAAAAAATGTGTTTTAAGCGCTTCCAATTTCATTCCAACTATGAAAACGATGAATGATGGCGATGATGATAATGATGATGATGATGATTGTTCTCCTAGCTTCCAACTCTGCTTGTGTGTGTGTGTGTGTGTGTATGTGTGTGTGTGTGTGTGTGTGTTTGCTCATGTGTGCGCATATGTGCGTGAGTGCGCTTTGAAGATATGCGCATATTTTTGTTGCCCACGACTATGATATGCCCCTGAGCCTCTATTACAACCCCCCCTCCCACTCCCTTGCATGTGTCTTGCTTGCCCCTCTGCCCGATAGGCTGCTTCTTCCCAACTTGCCAGCCTTCTCTGCTTGCTGGCCTCCGTTCTCCGTTCTCCACAACCAATCTGCGCCAAGCACACAAAATGTGCTATGCACACACACAAATCCACACACATCTGCACACACACACACACACACACACACACACACACACACACACTCATGCACTAGTGGAGGCCGTGTTATTTCGTATAGTTGCTATTCGATGAGCTGCAATCGCAGGCAATGTTTGCTTAATTCGATTTTGGAGAAATACAATGAGCAATTGAGCAAGTACATAAGCGAAATTTCAATCGTTTTCCCCCCCTCACCCCACCCGCATCCATCGCCTCAACAATAACTCTACCAGTTTCTCTCTGTGTAGTCCGCTCACTGACTGACTGACTGACTCTTCTCAGTTGCCTCAATTGGTGTTTATTGGTGGGACAGAATCTATCATAGACATGTCTATGTCAGCGGTCCAATGGTTAATCGCTTGTCCCTTCTGTCGCTGCTCGATCGAATTTCGTCAAATGACGCACTTTGGGGCCCACGTTTATACAGGCAATTTATTAATTTACCAACTTGGCAGCCATAGCCATGGCCAGAGCCAGAGCCGCAAAAACGTTTACACGCCGACAACGCATGGAAGCGTTGTCACAAAACCCAACCCAACCCAATAAAAATAACCGAAGACGAAGTCGAAGTCAAAGCTAAAAGTCCAAACAGCCTCGACAATGACGATGACGTTGCCCATGGGCAAAGACAGAGGCAGCAGCATTAGTAGTGATGGTGGTGGCAGTGGTAGTAGTAGTAGTAGCAGTAGCAGTAGCAGAACTTCCAGCCTCTCAAGCAGTTCTCGCGCTCAGCCCAGCCCAGTTCAGCCCTGCCCTGCGCTGGCGTTGCCAAGCCTGGCCTGGGCTGGCCTGGCAAAAAGGATTCAATTAAAAAAGTTTCGCTGGCAAAATGCGCATAATCAAAACAAATCAACACGTGGTTTTTCAGCCTTGTCAAAAGAGCCGAACCGAGTCGAACTGTCGCAGCAAACGAAACTCCCTCCACTAACCACACGAACAGCCCAACAGCCCAACAGCCCAACAGCCGAACAGCCGCACAGCGGAACAGCCGAGTAGATGAGTAGCCGAGTAGATAAACAGCCGAGCAGCCAGCTCTGACCTCAGTGAGGGCAAGTCGCTCCGTCAGCTCAGAATGCTGACGCAGCCGATGTTTGTTTATTCGGACCTGCGCAGCAAACGCTCTCTCTCTCTCGCAGACTCACTCTCCCTCTCCTGCGACTCTCGCATTTGCACTCGGGCTTAGCAGACCGGCTGTGCTGCCAGACTGTTGAAAAACTCGTTAACTTTTTGTTTTTAATCTAATCACTTTTTACTTTTCTTTAATTAACTTTGCGTGTGCTACCCTTTCTATTGCCTTAATTTAATTCCATTTTGAATACTGTGCCTTGTTTAAGTTTGGTAGTATTTATGTTAGACTCAGGTTTAGTAAGTAATTAAATATTGTTTATGCAATTTTTTAACATTTGCAATTAAAGTGCAATCAAACTAGCTGGCAACGCCAAATCAATGTGTTGGGCAATGCGACTTTTGAAGCCCGCGCGGGAGAGAGGGAGTGCAAAATGGGTTTTTTGTGCACGAGCGAGAGAGACGGAGAGCGTGTGTATGTGAGTGAGTCTGCGTGAGAGGCTGACGCACGGGCAGTGGCCCCATAATACGTATACGCAATGGCTGAGGGCGTTTTTGCGACGCTCTGGCGCGCAGTAACTGAGAGAGCTGTTTTGGGCACAAAAGTCTGCGCGCTCCTTTGACATTGACGAACGCAAGGATGCTTTTGCATTCTGGCCCGTCGGCCAGTGGGCCACACACACACACATGCACAGGCAAGAGAGTATTTGATGGCACACAAAAAATCACAATGCCAGTGCTGAGCACACAAATACAGCAGCATGCAAGCGTGTGTGTGTGTATGTGTGTGTGTGTGTGAAGTTTCTGTAAATTTCATAATCAGCATCCATTTTTTTGCTCGTCGCTTGTCTGCTGCTACTGATGCTGCTGCTGCTGATGCTGCTGCTGCTGATGCTAAAGCTGCTGGTAGTAACGTTTGTGCTTGTGGCCCGGGTTGGCAGTGCCACTTCGTTGCTCGTCGCATACAGTCCGCATCGGCATCGTCGCATCTCGTCATCGGGCTTAACAAGAGTGGCCAACAAAACGCGCGACGACAACAACGCTAAACCAGACACAAGACACCAGACTCGGACACGGATTTCAACTCAGACTCAGGCGCAAACTTCAAATTAAGCTCAGACTCGGACTAAGACAGAAAACACAACTGGAACTAGGACTTGGACTCGGACTGGGACTGGGACTGGGACTGTGACTGGGACTATTTGGCTGCAGGCCATTTGGCTTCCAGGCAAGCGTTTGCCAGTAAAACTGGGCTGGCTGACCAAGTGACGACTGCTGACTGAAAGGAAAAATATAAGAATAATAATAATAACAGTAAACGGTAAACAGTAAACAGTGAACGTATGCAAACAAACGAGGCTAGCGATGCGTCTAGTCGCTTAGCTCTCAGCACTCAGCTCTTAGTTCTTAGCACGCAGAAAATTGACAAAAGCCAAAAAGCAGTTAACGCAAATCCAGGCCACAAATTTAGCTCGCATATATATACTTATTAACGTACATCTGTGTGTGTGTCTGTGTCTGTGTCTGTGTGTCGTTGACGCTGTGCGTGTGCCTGTGAGTGTGTGCGTCGACGTCGGCGTCGGCGTCGGCGTCGTGCGTGCCTTTGAATTTTTGGGTGTGGACTTGTTTCTTGTTATATTTTGCTGCTGCTGCTGCTGCTGCTGCTGTGTTTCTCTTTTCTCGCTAACTCGGCTCCTTCTGCTGTCCTACAGACGCACACACACCCATGCTCAAGCTGCAGTCACCGCCACAAATAGCCTAACAGCAGCAGCAGCAGCAGCAGCAACAGTAACAGTTTGTGATCAAAGTGCATGCTTAAATAATGCTGTTTGTATTATGTTGTTGTTGCTACTCTTCTTCTTGCACAGCACAGCACACAAATGAATCTGCTCTTTGAAGTTATGCTCACACACACACACACACACACACACACACATAATAGTTACGCGCTGTTTTTAATGTTGCCCAAAGGTATGCAACGAATTTTTTTTATGTGCCTTAGCTGCCAGTGCGCCAAGATGCTTGGGCGAACAGTGGTTCGCCAGGCCTGCAACTGTGTGCTGCATGTGTATAAATACTCTTTTTTTTTGTGCTCATACTTTTTTTTCGAGTGCATCAGAGTCGGCAGCCAAGCCGATTAAAAGTGACATAAACAAAACAAACCAGACAAGTAAATAACTTCAAATCGATGGTTAACAATGCGACCGCTAAGTGCCCCACAATTCACAGCACGTATTACGCTCCCCACTCCACACTCCCTCCCCTTGCTAAGGCTGGAAAGAATCATGTTCGACAGCAACTGCGGCAGCTGCTGCTGTTGCTGCTGTTGCTGCTGTTGCTGCTGCTATTGCATTGTTGCAACTTTTGAACAACGTGTTGTATTAGCATTTTCTTATTGTTGTTGTTGTGGCTCACACACGCACACACACACATGATGTCGAAGCAAAGCTGAAACAAAGTTAACACAAACAATAACAAGAAAACACACAACACAAAAACAAAGGTTTGCCAACTGAATTAATTGTGTGCGTGTGGATATATATAAATATATATATATATACACATATATATATACATACACACATATATGCATGTAGTATAATGTAAGACAGCTGCTCCTTTAGCGTTCTTTTCTGTTATTGTGATTGGAATTGTTGTTGTCGTTGCTGTTGTTGCTGTTCTTGCTCTTGTTCTGCTAACGAATCGCGCATCATCAACGTCAAAAAGATAACACGCCCCATTTTTCTCGGCTGACAGTTTTTTTCTTGTATTTTTTGTTGTTGCTTTTGTTGTTGTGCTTTCAGTTTTTTTTGTCTGTTTTTTTTTTTTTTTTGGCTGGTTGCTAGCTCTTTTGAAGCAGCGACAGCGTCGACGACATGGCCAAAGTGGCAAAAGTGGCAAAATGGCCAAAAACTAATAAGCAGCTGGCTCAGCAGCAACATCAGCCGCAACAGCAGCAGCAGCAACAATCACAATAATGGGGCGGCAACAATGCGAGGCATGAATATATGCTTAAGACGACGCACGCTGACAGCGGTCGACGCACTGCCGATTTACGACTACAGAAGGTGAAGGACACTGCCTTCCAGGGAGTGGATGGCGGCGGGGAGGGGGGTGGACGTGCGGTGGTTGTGGGTGTTGTAGCGGCTGAATAATAGATGAAGCAGAGGGAGCAAAGGCAAGGCAAGGCAAGGCATACGGCAGTTCAGGCTTGAAACTGGCTAACACACACACACACACACACACATACATATATAGAGCAGCAATAACAACAACAACATTGCATCAACCTTTGTCTAGTGCCACCGCCTGTGGGCGTGGCACAGTCTTCAGCAAATAAATACGACAGGCAGAAAAAAAAACAAAGAAAACAAAACTGTCACACGGCCGAAAGGCGCACAAGTTGCCGAAAAATGAAAAAAATGCTCACGTCCTTGCCAAGGAAGCGCTAACCCCTTTTTTCCACCCCTGTGCGTGTGCGTGTGTTTGTGTGTGTGCGTGTCAAGAAGCTGTCGTTGCAAATGGAGGGGGAGGGGGAAGGTGGGGCTGAGTGTGGCACGTTGGGGTAAGCATTAGGAACCATACAAATGGCAACGAAAGCAACACGCCAACGGACAGTTGATGATGAGAATGCCATTGCAGCATCGACAACAACAACAACAACAACACACACAATACATACACACATACAATAAAAACTAAGAGCAATTGGAATCTGCTTCAAACCACAATGTTGAAGTAGATATCAACAAATTTTAATTCCTCGTTTTCCATACCCTGTTGCAATAAAAATGTGTCAAAAGTGTTGCACGTGGCAAAGCAAGAAGGAGAAGCATATCCGACTATATGTATATGTATACATATATATATCAATGATGTCAGGCGTGAGACTATTTACTGGTA
This sequence comes from Drosophila basisetae, assembly GCA_035041595.1. Taxonomy (NCBI): domain Eukaryota; kingdom Metazoa; phylum Arthropoda; class Insecta; order Diptera; family Drosophilidae; genus Drosophila; species Drosophila basisetae. Next base: position 19,433,611 of record JAWNLB010000174.1, read on the forward strand.
TAAAGTTGCTCAAATTATATTATTATACTCGTACTATGAATGATATACTGGGTATTTGGGTATTTGCCAATCGAGGCATGGCTCTCCAACTTTCAGGCTCTTATAAATATAGGCAAATACAATTTTGACAATTTTGTACATCCCCCCTTTTTGGCCAAGAATACAGGGTATATTAACATTCACAACACTCAAATGACACTTTCACTTTCAATCAGAGCAGCAGATGCCACAAAATTCGCACCACGTTCGAACACTAGAACTGAAACTAAATGGAGCTAGTGAGACAAGCAGGTATATATTATATATATAAATCTATATATATATATATGTATGAATGTTTGTATTAATCTATGTGTTGGGCAGGCAACGTTGCGTATGAGCAACGGCATAAAGCAGCCAAAGGAGCCAATATCGGCAAGGAGCCAGTGGCGGTTTTTTATTTGCTTTTCATAAGAAACAATTTATTGCTGCCTTGTCATGAGCACACATATAGATGAGTATATCTATAGTGTATATACATATATATACATATATATATGTGTACATATATACATATTGTGTGGTGTGTGTGTGCTTGTAGCATAGGCTCCGATACGGGCCTAGACTTTGACAAAAGCAACAGCAAGGATATAGGCGAATAAAAGACAACGCATTTTATGGCTAGCCAGTCAGTGTGTGTGTGTGTGTGTGTGTGTGTGTGTGCTTGTGGGCTGGTATGGATATGTCTATTGAATAGCTGTGACCTTCTGTGTCTTTGGCTGCTGCGGCAAGCAATGCAGCTTATGTTGTTGCTGCCCGTGTTGCGGCTCAGGACAAAACATAGACAGTCCGCAAAGTAATCACAGCTCTATCCCGCAGCATTGGGTCAACAACAAAACCAGGCACACAATATACATATATATATGTATATGTGGAGCAGTTTAGCTTTTTATTGACAGCAACTAAGTGACAAAACACAGTTTAGGGCAATACCACCCGGCATCTAAGAACGCCCATCAAATCGCCGGACCAAGGCTTTGAGTCTCCAGTCTGTTTAGTCGCTTTCCCAAGCCCAGTTCCTCGTTCCCCGTTCCCCGTTCCCAATTGTCAGATGTCAGCTACCAGTTCCCATTTCCCAGTTCCAGTGTCAACAGCTACGCCCTCAGCTTTAGTTGCAAGCCGAACAAAAATACGACAGCGAAGGCGAAAGAGAGAGAGCGACAGCGCGAACGTCACTGAGTGAGAGTGTGAGAAAGAGAGAGAGAGAGAGAGAGTGTGTGTGTGTGAGAAAGCGAGAAGGCACCAAGGCGAACAAGGCCACATCGACAATGTGCTGACGTAGCAAGATGTAAGCAGAATACCATCTAAGCCCAACACTAGCAACACTGCCCATTACAATCCCCCCACCAGCAACCACCCATCCAACCACCCACCTTCCACCTCCCGACGGCGTCGCCCAAACAAAAGACAAATAACTTAAAGTACTCGTGCTTATGGCAACAATACTAACAATAATAATAGTAATACTAATAGTAATAGTAATAATAATGAAATATGAAAATACATAATGGCCGAGCATAATAACCGGCAAATTGTTGGCCATAAGTCATCCACGCGCCACGCCCCAATTGCAAGTGTGACGCCCAAGTGGCAACTTCAAACAACTGCAGAATTGTCGCTCTCTCTCTCTCGCTCTCTCTGCGTATGTGTGAGTTAATGCTGTAATTAATTTATACACATTATACACACCGAGACTCGTATTCAGTATGAAGCAGCGTTAAATTGAATTTAGCACTGCCTCAGCAGCAAAAACGACAATAACAATTGCCACCTGTGCGCATATAAATACAAAACACTTTACATCCTGTGCACAGGCAACCACTTCACTCGGGCAACAACGGCAGCAGCAGCAACAGCAGCAGCAACAATAACAACACCTGCAGCAGACAATTGTCCATGTTTTGCTGTCAGCTTTGAACAAACAATAAATTAGCAAACGGAAACGGAAAGCGTCAGCTTGTTGCAGCTGTTCTTTGCTGCTGCTGCAGCAGCTGAGTGTGTGTAGGTGTGTGTGAAATGACTTTAAATTGGTTCGACTTGGTTATTGGCAGTGCATAATGGAGGCTGTATTTTCAATAAGTTAACCAACGGCCAGAGGGGCAAATCGAGTAAAGCAAAACCAAGCAAAGGATATCAGTTGCAACTGGAGCTGCGGCAACAACAAACAACAACAACAAGAACAACAAGAACAACAAACAACAGCAAACAGCAACTGAAATTATGCAAAAGAAATGGAACTGTTTCTGAACCCAATCCATCCACCAAAAACAAAAGCAAAGCTACACAAATTAAAGCTGTAAACGAAATATTTATGTAAATAGACAAAAATACGAGGAAGCTATTGAGGGCACTCGCAATGAGGCAAGAATTAAGCGAGAGCTGCAACATAGGAAAGAAGGTAGCAACATGAAATCGAATTAGCCAAAAAGTGGCAACGAAGCAGCGGGTCAACCTGGCAGTGGAAACCGATAAGAAAGAACGAGAAAAGAAGAGAATCGACGAGAAAAGTAAAAACCGATATCCGAGAGAATAATTCAATTACATTTAACATTATTAGTTCAGTCGAGTGGACGGGCAGTGAAGCAGCAGCAATCGAGCGCTTGGATATTTGGTATAGGTTATGGTCGAACTAACTCGCCATGCTGTGCAACAGCAACAGCACCAGCACCAGCAGCACCAGCACCAGCAGCAGCAACAACAGTCGAAGTCGCACAACAACAACTACAACAACATACAACGAACGCATTTGGAGTGGCAACAGCGTCAGCTGACGCGGGGCAGCAGCAGAACAAGAGTTAAACTGAAATGTAGACCAACAACAGCAATAGTTGCTGCTCTGTTGAGTGACAGCAGCACAAAACGTTTCATTGTCGTTGATACGAAAATGTCGGCGACAGCAACAGCACCAACAACAGCAACAACAACAGCAGCAACAATACCAAGCAAAGCTGCTGTCGGAACCAGCATCAATTCAGTCGATGACAACAAATGCAACACTGCCAACAGCAACACAGATCACAATAGCAATATAAGAAGTTTCACAATAGCAACAGCAACAGCAACAGCAGCGTCAAAATCAACATTAAAAACAACTGGCAATGGTAAAAAATGTAGATGGTTGCCACGGCTGTCACTGCTGTCACTGCTGCCACTGCTAGTCATAATCATGTGTGTGTCATGTCCATGCACCGATGCGTTGCGCCTAACCAACGGCGGCAACAGCCTCAGCAAAGGCGTCGGTGCCAACAAGGAGCAGCTGAATATCGGCCTGATTGCGCCACACACGAACTTCGGGAAGCGCGAGTATCTGCGTAGCATCAACAATGCGGTCACCGGCCTGACCAAGACGCGCGGCGCCAAGCTCACCTTCCTCAAGGACTACTCATTCGAGCAGAAGAACATTCACTTCGATATGATGTCCCTGACGCCGAGTCCGACCGGTAAGTGAAATCCCAATTAATACATTCTAATATATTAATTATGAATTATATATATATATACGAGTATATGCTGTCCGACTGTACCCATTAAAAATGGGAAGAAGAGTAAATTGTACCAAGCAGACGGAAGCATCTGCGATTCCATCGACTATATTATAGTATACTCGTATGTATCTTGACTAGCAGCTAACAGCCGAGTTAACCTGTTTGGAAAATTCAAATTTTGTATGCCAAGTTATGTATGTCCCGTTTTGCGAAGATCGATATTAATCGATTTCCGATTGCAAAAATATAGATCATAATCTTAATAAAAAACTGGCTTAACATCTTGAACAAACTGCTGTCAGCAAGTCAAGTTTAACAGCTGCTCGGTTCAGGGTCAAGCCCACTTCTAGTCTTGTTTGAGCTAACAAGTTGAAACAGAAATGTGAAGAAAGTGAAACATGCATGTTTGTGTATTCCAACATGATGATGCTGCTTGAAATGTATGCAGTGATTTAGAGGTTTGTTTACCTACATGTGGCTACAAGTATATATATATATATATATATATATACATGTATGTGTATGTGTGTGTGCATAGTGTACATATATACCAAGGTGGGCCTTAAAATGCGTGCAAACGACACTTTTAATTAAGATTCGTCTCGAGCTACTTAGGCACTCAGGCGGTTATTTGACTTTAGTTGATTTTAGTACTTAAGCCAGGCAAATGGTACATGGTACATGGTACATGGTACATGGTACATGGTACATAGTGCATAGTACATAGTACATAGTACATGGTACATGGTACATGGTATATGGTACATGGTACAAGTATTGCATGCCGGGCTGTGTTGACCAAGGCTGTCGGCTGTCGGCTGTCGGCTGTGGGCTGTGCTGTATGTACACGTACAAGCTCAGACGAGACCGCCGCGCCCCCTTCCATCCGCAACCAAGCGCCCCACTGCCGCTTCTTCTTCCAATTTGGCATTCACAGCAGTCGAAAGAAAAACAAAGTAAAGCCAACTAGTCCTTACTATCGGGCAAAGTTGGCTGCCAAACTGGGCGTGGCTCTCAACACACACACACACACACACGCACATGCAACATGCCTCTGTATATATATATATGTATATATATATACATATGTCTGGCGCATATGGGAAACTAACTAAACATTGAGTCAATATTCATTTAAAAAGTTGGCTAATTAAATGAGGGCACATTTCGGGGTCGTATAAATCCAATTCGCCATATAAATGTGCGCATTATGTACGTCATACGTACGTATGTATTTACATAACGGCATTTCCACCTATATATATACATATATATATATATATATACTTATATATGTATGTGTTATATGTGTGCACATTCAACCGTAAAAAATGAATCTTGTTATGCCCATTGACGTTGAAGCGAATAAACTGATTGGTTGTGCCTGACTACGTGTGTGAGAGAGTGTGTGTGTGTGTGTACTCAACATTATGCAATACCTCTTAATCCACATGAAGAGCCTGCCCCAATGATACCGGCGAAATTGTTGTTGAATATATTGATAAAATATAATCATTCAGTGGCTGTTCGAACAGCAGCTGAAATGCAAACAAACCAGAAATTTACATGATGTTTAATGTTTGGTAGGCAACACAAAACAGGGTCAGAGAAATTGCACTGGTGCTGGTACTGCTACTGGTACTGGTACTGGTACTGAGACTGGAACTGGAATTGGGACTGGGAATTTAACTGAGTTTGGCATGTGGGTACGCAAATTACAACACATAACAAATGTCTGACGACTGATTGCCAAACATGTCTGCTGGCTTCTTCCGTCCGCTTCTCTGTTCCTATTTGTGTGTCTCTGTGTATGTGTGGGTGTGTATGTGTGTGTGCCAGTTGGGAATTTATAATGGCTTTCTATTCCACATCACACACTCCAAGTTCCTAACAATAGACGCACATAGGCTTGCTGCTACACTAAAACAAAACATCGAGCTCAAATAAGGACCGTTCTCAAAACAAGAAACATATTTTGGAATTTCGCAATAATTTATAAATAATATTTTTTTTTTTTTTTAATTTTCATTTATATTCATATTAAATTATCTTAAACATAACTTTGAATTTAGACATTAGAAAAAAAAATGTATTTTCGAAAGAGACAACTTTTTAGCGAGCATACTTTTTAGGGCGATGTGTTGTGTTTTTCTGAGTGTAGTATGTGTTAGACTGATTTGAATTTCAGTTTGAACTGTTTGTTGTTTAGGCTCCGCCACTTACTTTGGCTCTATTGATTGCTTATATCATGTTTGTTGGCTCATTGAATGGGCGGCTCTCAACACACCCGCCACCCATTCTATTCCAATTGAGCCATAGAACTGAGCGCTTTGTGTACCCAAATCAAATCTCCCATACTCGTATATTCGAATATTCGAATATTCGTATATTCGGTATCCTCATCCACTCGCAAAGCACTCGCTTGCTGGCTTGCGGCTGCAAAATTTGCGGATTTCCATTTGGTTCATTTGAACAGAAACTGTGTGATAATTGTATGGAAATTGAATTTGATTTTGCAGCTCTTACAAGCCCTGCCCTGACTATGCCGTGCCCCGTACACCAAATGGGCTGTCGATTGTAGCCAGAGAAGCAGCCAGGCAGATGCCTGGCGGACCAGCGCTTGATCCTGCTAAATATAGAAATATATCGAAAGCATTGACTTGGCCTTAGCCAAACAATGGAAGCCAGCTTCGATCAGGTTGCTGCTTCCCAATCCAACCAGTCGCATTGCCTTCAAGGCACTGCTTAAATATGTGAACCCAACAATTTAAAATGCCATTTACATTTACCACGAATCGAACCCAAGAGCTGTCGAACATCCTTGGGCTCTCCCTCTCTCTCTCTCTCTCTCTCTCTCTGTCTCTCTCTCTGTGTGCATTAGGCCTGCTTTGCTCGTCCTGGGTTTGAGTGTGTCTGTGTCAATATAATATCATATAAAATTATATTGCTTTAACCTACCAACCGCCCAAGCCAGACCCAACAAACGATTATTGACTGTTACTATCAGAAATAACAACAGCGTCGAATAGCAAATGAAAATCCAGATTCCAACTATTCAATACACAGTGCACAATGCTCAGCTGTCGTCAGCTTTGTGCTTGCTCCTTTCTCCTTTCTCCTTTCTCCTTTAACCGCGACAAGCATTGCTGCTTGCCTGATTATCGAACTTGGCCGGGAACTTAACTCTCGTTCCTGTGGTCGCGTTGCCAGAGTAAAAGCTGTTTATCTGTTTGTCTACAACTGATTTGATGCCCAATTGCAGTCATAAACCATAATTTATTGCCTTTATTTGTACAACGCTGCGTATGACTAATTTATCACATTGAATACATATATACATATATATACTCGTATATATATATATAGGTGGGAGTCAAGAAGGAGAAGTCGTCGGGAAAGCTCCTTCAGCAGTGTTCATAAAAAATAGTTGTCGCAGTCGTTTCTTAATTGAGGCATTTTACAAATAACAATATAAATTGAATACCTTTAATAAAATAATAATAAGATACATTTGCAGACTGCACGTATTTGGCATGGTATTTATAAGGGTCAAATACTTGCAAAATAATTGCTAATTCAGCTCCGACATCCAATGCTATACATAATGATTTCGATGTTTTGGACTTTGCATGGCCATTGCTACTCCTATTCCACTTATATATACATGTATACATCAATATATCTTGACCAGCATGATTATCCGTCTCCCCATCTACATACACCTAAAACCAACGATGTGAACTGTGTTGAGACTTGGAACTTATCGTTCCTTTCGCTGCATTCAGTACTGATGTGATAATCGGTCAGCTGTACCACATGGCCAATGCGTATTATTGACTCAGGATAATCAACATGAAATTACTATGGATACATATAGATTTCGCAATGAAATAATAGCTGGAAGCACTCCATCCACATCTGCAGTGGAGTTCTCTTGTTTGAGTTGGAATTATACTTGACATGTGTGTTGCTTAAATGGAATGGCTTTTAGTCATTTACACATGCAACCAATCGGCTGCACACATGCCCAACATATTTGCAAATGGAAAATTATGGATTCGACAATTTACACTTTCGAGCGGTTAGCCAAAATCGCAGTTATGCTGACCAACCAACCGATTGCCAAATGGGGCGACCCTGAAGCGGATGTATTCAAACTCCCCGACTCCCCCCTCTGCATACGTCTTTGTGTGTGTGTATTTGATGACTGGCTCATTGTTGCTGTCAATGATTGATTTAATGACCACTAAACCACAAATCGGGCAAACCCAACTTCTGGCTTCGTTCACTCAACTAAATGATAAGTTTTTTAGTTCACTTTCATATTGAGCTTCTCTTCTTTTTTTTTGTTGTATTTTTGCAGCAGCAGCAGCCGGCGCCGGCTTTCATATATATATATATATATGTATACATATATCTATATATCATTCCATTGTGTAACAGCTCGATATTGTGAAAGTCATTTTTCTTGTCAACCAGCTGAACAGATGGGACACATCCAAGGCTTTGAAGCTGCTGACTGCTGACTACTGACCGCTATGCCAAACTTATCCAAAGTAAGAACCATTTTGCTGGTGACCCACAAAACTTTACATTTACAATGCAGGTGGCAAGTGGCAAGTGGTTAGTGGTAAGCGGCAAGCTTATGTATGCGCCCATTAGTTAGCCCCTAGTTATCATTTACTGTGTGTGTGTGTGTGTGTGTCTGTCCATGCTTTTAGTGTTTTGGGGCGAAGAATTGAGGCATAATCCCAACTCGACCCGACTGCACTCACCCGCCCTGCTACTGCTGCTGCTGCTGCTGCTGCTGCTGCTGTTTATCACGACAATCAGCTTTCAACGACAATGCTGCCAGCCTTGTTGGTGTTAACACATTGTCTACATGCCACATTACAAATGCCCCAGCGACACCCCGCCTTTGACTTTGACCATCGCTCATTGACCGCATTGATAGAAGCCACAACACCACCAACACACAACAACAGCAACAACAATTACGTTGAACGTGAAGCGCCATCATGAAAATGCACATTAACATGCTGGCGAGGCATGTCCGAGTCGTCAAACCCCAGGCGCCTTCAACACTTGGAAATAACGATGGAATCGGAGCTGGCTTTTGTAGGTGTTGGCTTAGGTGTTGCTGTTGGTGTTGCTGTTGGTGTTGCTGTTGGTGTTGATGTTGGTGTTGGCGTAGCTGGGGCACTTGTCAATGCTGCTGATTGGATTATAGCACACAATATACGCTTACCGTTTTTGGCAAAGTGCTTAAGACATTTTAGTAATACTAACTTTGACTGCAGAAAGCATGCGTTGCTCAACTCAAATAGGGTATTTAAGTGGAAAGTAAAACTGATTTAAGACTGGTAGATAAGTTGTCAAATGAGCTTATTCATTTAGTCCGCTTAAAATTTCTATTCCAATTTATAGATTATAATAATAATAGTTATAATCAGCTGACCCCGGAAATGCCGAGGAGCGACATCACAACTGAGAAGCTTTATATAGCATTTCCAATAATAGAAAGAAAAAATATCAACAAATATAAAAAAAAAAAATGTAAATAACAAAAGTAAACATAAACAGTAATAATACTTGTAAACAAAAGTTAAAAAAGACAGATAAAAAGACAAAAAGATAGACCCGTATTACCTGCTCGAAGCCAGAACCATTTGGGAATTACTTCAATGAGTACGTTGAATAAAGCACCACAAAATATGCAACACTTTTTTTTTTATATAAATTGTCATTCCGTCTGGCAATGCAAATTTAAAATTTAATTTTATTTTATTTTATCGATAACTTTGCACGTTCTGCGAATGGAAATCGATTTCCGAAAAGTTAAAAAAGACAGACCCGTATTACCTGCTCGAAGCCAGAACCATTTGGGAATTACTTCAATGAGTACGTTGAAAAAAGCACCTCAAAATATGCAACACTTTTTTTCTATAAATTGTCATTCCGTCTGGCAATGCAAATTTAAAATTTAATTTTATTTTATTTTATCGATAACTTTGCACGTTCTGCGAATGGAAATCGATTTCCGAAAAAAAACAATAATAATACTTGTTAACAAAAGTTAAAAAAGACAGATAAAAAGACAAAAAGATAGACCCGTAAGAATCATGGATTCAATTTGTGGAAGGCAACGCGTTGTGTCAAGCGGCAGCCACTCAGGCGGATCCCCATTAAGCGACCTGGCAACACTTGGTGTCGATCGGATGCAGATATTGCATCGGACGAGCTGCAAAGTCGCTTCACGCCCTTTGCACTAGCATCGCCCAGCCAGGTACAGGACACTGAAGCATTTTTAAATGCAGATCTAGATCCTGTACAACCGATCACCCCTATCGCCCCTACTGAGGTCCGCTTACAGATTCGCAGGCTTAAGTCCACTAAGGCCCCTAGCTATGATGGCGTTGACGGCAGAGTTGCTAAGGCCCTCCCAGAGAAGGGAGTATTGTTCTTGGTGCTACTTTTTAACTCCATGGTTCGCATCCACCACTTCCCCACTCCGTGGAAGTGCGCTGTGATTGCGATGATTCCGAAAACTGGCAAGCCAGATAATCTTGTCTCGTCATATCGACCGATAAGCTTGCTGTCCACTTTCTCCAAAATATTTGAAAAAATATTTCTTGGAGGATTGTCGGCAGTTAGAGGCTTTCAGAGGGCCATTCCTGATCATCAGTTTGGCTTCAGGCATCACCACGGTACACCAGAGCAAGTTCATCGAGTAGTACAGCACGTCCTCGAGGCCTTGGTAAATAAGCAGTACAGCTCTGCCGTCTTCCTGGATATCCAGCAAGCATTTGATCGCGTATGGCATGATGGCCTGCTTTTAAGCTTAAGTCTCTGCTACAATTGGCAATATTATGCCAAAATATGTCTCCAAAATTCTATATTTCGTAGCAGTAATTAATGGACTAATGGATCTGCAGTAGGGAAACGAAGAAAGTTTTAGTTTGGAAGAATGACGTATCTGTATTATTTATCTGAGACAAATAATTTCAATATAAATACTTGCGGTGCTTTGCCAGCAACTACACACACATATGTCTGTGCATATATATGTGTATGTATATATGTATTGGTTACAAGAAAAATATTTTTTCCTGCTCATAAATTTTGATGCTCACCAGTTACAGCTAAGTAAATAATGGGGGGGGGGAGATCACCCAAACCTGAATGTGGGTCTTGAATGTGTGTGAGGAGGGAGTGCTAACTGGTCTGGTGAAGACTTGTTTATTGAAAAGGGGCAACTGTGGAATGTCAATAGCGAAAAGATTGCCACACAAAGTCATTCGAGTGAAAGTACGAATACCTAACTGAATAGTGCTGAAAGCCACAGAGTACGTGGCCCATAGCAATTCTTGGCATGCCCTTGCCTCTGCCGCTTGGACAACTCCATCTGACAACTGCCAACACAATGCAGTTGCAGACCGAGGACAGACAATGGATTCCATTCGACGTGTGCCTTGTTTGTGCTGCGAAAGTAAGCCCAGGAAAATCGCAACAAGAGTCAAACAAATGGCCAGAGCAGCCCATAGCTTACTGACTAGCGGGAAGGGGCACGGCACAAGGGCCAAGGGGCACGAAACATGGGGTAAATGGAACTCAAAGGAGTCCCTTTCTGGCAGCGGTAGAATAAATGAAAAAGGATAGCCCTGAACTGGCCCAGCATCCACTAAAGCCAAGACGGCCCAGAAAACGCAGAAAAATTCAACACACACAAATACACAACTGCAAAGGCAGTTAGAACAAGTCAAGAGCGGAGAGCGGAGAGCGGAGAGCTGGGACGGAAGGTGTCGGATGGAGACTGTAGTCAAGATGTATAAAATAAGTTTGTGGGGCATGCTACACATAAACACTCGTAGACAGAATGGGCAACGTTGACTTACACCATCTAATTGGGGCACACCAGAATGCTTACAGTCAGTTCCAGGTCAACTGATGCTGCCCTCCTCACATACCTCACATACCGCCCATACCACCCAACCTCCCCCACCACAATCTCTCAATGTCGCATCAAGACTTTTGAACTTGGGCTCCTTTTAGCATTGCGCTCACTTTTTATTTACGCATCGGCGTCGGCAACAGCAACAATCTGGTCGAGCCTCGGCATCGGCATCGGCCTCGTAATCGGCCCAGGGCTCGGGCTCGGCACTTGGAGCTTGGGCTGGGTTTCGGTTTCGGTTTCGGCCTCATCCTTGCCTGATTTGGCCATTTGCACACGCCCATTTCACTGAGCTGAGCTGACAAGCAGTTTGCTTGTCGGTTTTCGGTTACGGGTTAGGGTTTTATGTTTCGGTGTCGGTCTCGGTCTCGGTCTCGGTGTCGGTCTTGGTTTCGGTTTGTTGACATGCTGCATACTTGAGTCCAAAGTTCGTGCTGTGCTTGTGGGCAGGTCAACCAAACCAACAGCTGGTGCCCTTAAATCAGCTCCTCTTTAACAAATGGGCATTGTATTGCTTTATTATACACAGACACAGGCTCATAATGATGAGCACTCGGCCTGCACTTGGCTCCTTCTACCCACCCCAATCCTATACCCAACACACCATCTCGAAGCTAGGCCAGCCGCATGATTGCGGTCAACGGTGCAAACAGGAAGTTCATGCTTCGCTGGTAAATTCAGTGGCCAGTGGCCAGTGGCCAGTGGCCAGTGGACACTGGACACTGGACACTGGACACCGGACTCTTTGTGTTAGCTCGGAATAACCGCTACTAATGGCTGTGGGTCTGTCCGAGAAGCCTACAGCAGGCTTAAACACACCGGTAAGTAGATGTCGTCAATCCCCATCAAATGCGATTTACATTAAACCTAAGTGCACATTTACCACTTAGTGGCAATAGAGAGAGAGAGAGAGAGAGAGAGAGAGAGATAGAGAGAGGGGAATTCCTCCTCTCTCTCTCTCATTCTGTTAACTGCATCGAAAAGTGAAATATGTCGTCGAGAGTAGTGAAGAAGTACTCGTCACTATTTGGAATGCTATTTGTATTTACTACTCAATCACACTGAATGCTTTTGTTCTGATAATAGTCTGTTTGCATAACTAAAATTTTATCTATAGCAAAGAGACTAATTAAAAGAAAGAGCGTAATAAAGTAGTGATTAAAGTGATTTGAAACATAAAAGAAAAGAAACATGTAAAACATTTGATCTTTGGCATGGCATAGAACAGAATAAAATTGCAGTCATCTCAACTTTACTACCACGTCTCAGACAAGCCAAATGTCTTCTAGTCTGTCTGGGCTGTCATCAAAAGCGATTTGAGCAAATAATAGCCATGGACAGAACAGACTTGGAATACTTACCGGTCTCTTGAAAGCACATTCTAGGCTAAAAAGTCAACTAGCTACTAACTCGGTAAGAATGAGAAAGAATCCCCGAAGAGCATCAGCCAGGAATGGAGATAGTAGGCTAAGTAAACAAGTTTTAAACTCTGTGGATGGAGAAAGAATGGGACACAATATATATCTAAGAGGTGCATGCAGCCCCGCAATAGCAGTAATACTCATAATAAAACACTTTACCATAAATTAAAAGAGCCAACGAATTGTTCCTTTAACAGATATATGACTTAGTAATCCGGTGTTGGTGCATAACTGATGAGTTTATTTAGGATGAGTTGGTAAACAGAACAGTTTTCCATACCAGCACTCATCTTTCGACCGTTCGTTCCTATGACAGCTATCTATATGATATAAAGATCTGATTCCTTCGACTCAGCCTTAAGCAAAAAGACAAGTTTAATCAAGATGGCTCTTCAGCTGAGACAGTATTGTACGACTACTTTGTATACATATTCTTTGTGTAGAGATGTCGCCCTCAAAATGAAAATACCATCTGCAGGACAATATATATACACTCGTATACTCGTACATATGTATATTTGAGTAAAATATATGCTGCAATTCACTTATCAGCTTCGTATCAGTCGGTCGCTTTGGAGTGGCACACAGTTTTGTGCGCGAGATGGGAGATACGAGAGAGATAGTTGGGCCGCAAAATAAATGTATTGGGCCATTAAACCGAGTGCTGGACACATATCGGGCATATCATCAGATGTGCCACTACAAAATGCACCCTAAACGTTCACTCTGTCATCGCAGGCGAACGCTTAGCCGGGAAATCAATGGATTTGATCACATCGCTTTGTCACTGGAAAGACAACGTGGCAAGGCAACAGTGTGAGTGGGTTGCCGCAGCAGAGAGGAAGACCTCTTCTTGGCACGCCGAACTTTTGACACACTTCGTTCACGAACTTTTCCACTTTTAGGCAGTGCCGAGCTGAAAATTCTGACAGCATTCCATTCGAGGGTATTAAAAGCGCATTTGTGTTTGTCTATCTGGTATAGTGTCACGGTGTGTGTGTCTCTCTGTGAGTGTGTGTGTGTGTTTGAGTTATGTGTCAGCTAAACATTTCACGTGTAAAGCTCATCTGGCAACAGCAAAAAGAGGAATACCGAAAAAAAATCATCTCAGCAACACTGATATGCGAGAAGATGCTGGCAGGAGACAAAATCAAACACCCTCTGCCTGGCAGGGGATGGGTGAGCACTTGGAAAAGGGGAAGTGTGAAAAAGCCGAGGTGCGATTGGGGCGTCGTCAGCCTTGTTGGCATCGTTCTCGTCCTCGTCCTCGTCATCGTCATCGTCATCGTCGCGTTCCCTTTTCGCTGCTCGTTTGCTATCGTTGTCATTGTCGTTGCCATCGTGTCCGCACTGGCTGTGCATGTGTGTGTATGTGTGTGTGTGTGTGTGTGTGTGTGTGATATACAGCTGACCGTGTGACGTCAACATCAAGTTATAAAATATGCGGCAAGTTTTGCGCCAAGTCAAGTTAAGTTTAGTTTTCCTTTTTTTCATCATCATCATCATCGGCTTTTTGGTCTTCTTCTTCGCATGCCACGCCCATGTCATACATACATTAATAGTAAATATGTGTACATATGTGCATTTCTCTGTGTGTGTGTGTGTGTGTTTCTTGCCTGGCTGTGTGCTTAGATTATATTTATGAGCTCACAATCTCGATATTGGAACCGCGCCAATGCGCGAAAAGGCGCCTCTCCTTCATATGTCTATGTGTGTGTGTGTGTGTGTGTGTGTGTGTGTGTGCGCGTGCGTGTGTGTGTGCGTGTGTGTGTGTGTCAATGTATGTAAATGTAACATGCTTTCATATGCTTCAATACCTCCGCGACTTGGTGTGTCGATTAGTGAATAGCTAAGTGGATGTGGTCTGCCATGTGTGTGTGTCTGTGTGTGTGTGTGTGTGTAGTCGGCTAGAAGTATCATGTTATTGATTAATCGTGCGTGCAACAAGGGGCAAAATTGCTGAAATTACTGGCATGCGCGATATGTGCAGCACTCATTTGCAATTAAAAAATTCGGAGTGCATTGCAGGCGGCAGCAGCAACATGGCACTTGCCACTTGCCACATTCCACTTGCCACATTCCACATGCAACATTCCATATGCCACTTGCCACGCACGCAAACTAAAGCTGCAAAAAACACGCATACGAGGTGTGTTCAAAAAGTATCGCGAATTTTGTGTTTTTTCAGATATTATTTATTTATTCATGAATATCTATTTTGTCCCCTTCAAAGTAATCCCCATGAGATATTATACGCTTGTGCCAACGGTTTTTCCAATCTTCGAAGCACTTCAAAGCAGCTGTCAACAATTAAGTGAACATTCAAAATGGCCGAGCTTGTCGGCATAAGTGAGAGACATGAGTACCAACATAACGCCACAAAAAAATCGAAATTCGATTATACGTAACCCGCGAAAATTCAAAATTCGCGATACTTTTTGAACACACCTCGTAACTTGGTCTTAAATCCCAACAATAAATACATATATTTATATATACATACATATAGTTTATATATAGTGGTATATATATTCAATTTATATATATAATATATATATATATATATATGGTTGGTTGGATCAACAATTTGTCTGTTTCGTCTGTCAATCTCTAATGCAATTTGTCCACACAAATTATGATGATTTGGAAATCGAAATTAAGTTTCAATACCGATTCTAGTAAATAAAGCCTAAAAACGTTGGTAAAGATTCCGGTATTTTCCCAATCCTTCTTACGGTATTCTGTTAATTATTTATGATGTCTTCGGCATGCCTCGAACAACCGTAATTTTAGCCAGTGGGTCTGTCTAAGTCTGTCTGAACAAGCCGAGACCAGACACTATAAAAGCTCAAAACATTATTAATTAGGAATAGCAACTGGAACAAACACACTCCCAAGTAACGGGCTCGACCATAATAATAATATATTAATAATATAATAATAATGATGTTGTGCCACGATGTTTTCCGGATAAATAATATCAGTTTTCGGTATGTTTCGGTGGTTTAAAAAAAAATAAAGTGCTGATTTCGATGTGAATTTCGATCGGTAAACATCCTGCCGGAAACTCTTGGTTGGCATTCAGTGTAGTCTCAGTAAAATAACAATATAGGAAAAGACAGAAGTCGACACATAGATGCAGATAAATGCGATAAACAACGAACGACTCTTGACTAATTGTGTTTTATGACACTTGACACTGTGCACCATTCTCTGTGCCGCATTCTGTGTCCACAGGCATTTTTGCACGTCCACGTCCCTGTCCTTGTGCTGTGACTGCTCCGGCTGTCATCCTGTCGTCCTGGCTCCTGTTTTCTCGCTGGACCACGTTCCAGCATAATGCGTGCATAAAAATATTATAGTGCTTTTATGTCGCTGCAGGCTTTTTGACCATTTAAGCTCTTCCAACATCTAGCCAACATTAAATTGTGTCGTAAACTGTGGCACACACACACACACACACACATACACACACACACACACACATGCATACATACAAATTAATATATAACCTGCTGTTTAGATACAGTTTGGCTTGTCTACAAATCCAAATTGGTGGCCAACCAAAATGAATACCAAATTAGGTATTGTGTTGAAAAAGACCGCGTTTCTCTGCTTCTCTTCACTGTTTTGTTGTTTATTGTTGGCTGTTTATTCTGTTCGCTGTTCGCAGCTCGCTGCTTCTGTCAGCTGTCAGCGTTGCTTCCGTTTCCAGTGCTGCCTGCCAATATGAAGCTTAATGCAAAAAGTTGCTCAAACTTTGCCAGCCCGCAAAGGACAGCGGGCAACAACAACAAGAAGAACAAACACTTGCCAACTTGAACTCCAACTCCAACTGGGAATTCAGGGCCAAAAGCGGCGTCACTTTGTTGGCCAACTCTTGATGACTTGCGATAAAAATGAAGGCAATTGAATGATGCTTAAATGAAATTAATGGATGTTATAATAAGTTGACAGACTTGCCAGCTAAATGTGTGTGTGTGTGTGTGTGTGTGAGCTTAAATAGGTTGTCATGTCACGTGCGTGTGTGTGTGTGTGTGTGTGTGTGTGTGTGTGTGTATGTGTGTGTGTGTGTGATTGAACTGAAGCCAAAATATGAGTGAGCGTACAAGGAGAGCGCTAAAAACGCTGACAGGCTGGCTTGAAGGCTTCACTGGATGACTAGCCGGCGCAGAGCAAAAGTAAAAACAGTACAAAGACCAAAACGAGAAGCCGCCGGAAGTGCTGGGAGAAGGAGCTGGAGGCATTGGAGGAGGAAGAGGAAAAGTAACACCTCTGGCTTTCACACAAATTGTAGCAGCACGGTGTCAAAATTCAATTTACGCATTATTATGCGTACATAAGTGAGCCAGCAGCAGCAACATCTTTCATCCCGTCAGACCGCCGACAACCCCCCCCCCCCCACCGCCCTCTCCCACGCCCACTGCTGCTGCACTCAGGGAAAAACAGTGCCGCTAAGAAATTTGCGGCGAGAGCAGCTCACATTGTTATTCAGCAAGCATATGTCTAAAACACAATTTTGTCTGTCTCTCGAAAGACCTTTCTTAATTCCAGTATGAATTTTATACCACTTACTCAAAATATGTCTCATTTCCGTCGTGCTTTTCTTATATTATTACTTTTATTGTCATCATTAAATTTAATCAATCGTATGAATCGAGAGAGAAAAATTGTTGCCTTTTAGAAATGTTGTATCTATATTTTGTTTTTCTGAGTGTACTCCCACTCCGATTGCTATTTATTTTTGCTTTAAAAGCAACACAATTTGCAGCTCCTTTGACTACGCGGACTACTTGCCACCAAAGCAAGTTGGCGGCTTGCCTTTCAACATGCGCGCTCCTTGCCTCATGCTTCCTGCCTCTCGCCTCTTGCTTTTTGCTTTTTGCTGCTGGTTGTCACTAGGCACATCAAACGGTAGCACGGGACACAGCATAGTCACAGCGCCAGTGTCGAAGAGCCGGATCCGTAGTAACTGAGGCCGGAAACGTAGCTCATAAATGCCAGGCGCCCGTCGTGGCTTGTGGCTTGTGGCGCCACTGCAGCAACTGAATGAATTATTGGCAAGATGACAGCGTCAAGGAACCAACATTTTCGTTGCTCATGCGAAATTTTGGCCAAGAGGCGTTCTACCCATTAGCCATGTGAATCCATTTGACACGGTGGCAAGCATGTGAAATTCGAATTTCGAATTTCGAATTTAGATTTCAATCTTAATTTCAAATGGACAGCAAAACAGACAAACCAACAAATAGCAAACAGCAAACAGCCAACAGCAAAACAACATCTGCAAATAGCCAGGGAGAAGGGTGAGGGGCACGCAGAGGGAGGCAGAGGAAGCAGCGAACTTAATTACTTTGATTACAGCAGGCGTTGGCTCTGCCACATTGCAACATTATCAAAAAGTTGTAAAAACATTTTCAGACCCGATAACTGGGCAATAGGTTATTTCTTCTTCTTCTCTTCTTTACGTATGCCTCGCACACATACACACACACACACACACACACACACACCGAAAGGGAAACGGAGAAACAACATCAGCAAAAGAAGGAAGCAAGCTGATCGACTTTTGAATGCCCTGTAAATGCATACACATTTGTCAATAATACTAAATTAATAAATAACAATAATGAGAATGATATCCAGAGAGACAGCTCGATAGACAGATGGAATGCTCTAGTAGAGAGTGCTCGACTAGGTATAAAAATACGTTTTCGTTAACAAAATCAGATTTTCTTAACCGATCTTAAAGAAATTTGTACAGCTCATCAATAATATGACTGAGTATATGTCAATTGAACGGTTTTACATTTAGAATTGAGTTTTTATTTGCTATCGGCGATCGATTCGTATCGATATTCGAATAGTAGTGAAAGCTATCGATAAAGTGAAATAAGCTTGATCTGTCGATAAGTAGATAGAATAGATTAGATATAGAATCAGAAGCCTCTAGTTCTTAGAGTATCTGATATCGGAGAACATAGTCAGATAAACTCAGCTATTAATGCTGATCAGGAATATATATATATATATATGTATTGTACTTTATGTTTCCCTCTGCTAGTTACACACACACTTTACACCCAAAACATTATTGTGTACTTTTTGCCTGTTCTTAATGGGCGCCGGCTGTAATAATTATTATTGTATTTTTAATGGGCATACATTGGTCGCATTTTTATTACACCCCTTTGACCCACTTAAATGGGCACAGGGTATAAGTAAACGGCCGCGGCAGAGTGAGAGACAGTGGAAACCGAGACAGGAGTGCCAACAACCATTTCAAAAGCAATTAAAAATGTTTAATACATACAATTAAAGTTTTAATGGACAGGCGAATGTTGCCAGCGTGACTAGTCCCCAGCACCGCTGATGGTATCAGCAGTAGCGGGTGGGGTAGGTAGGTGGCTGGGTGGTAGATGGAACGGCAGTAGCACAGTAGCGGCCTTTGACACGGGCACATGGACAAAAATCAAATATTTTTCGACTGCCTGGTAATTAAATCAAAATTCATTCAGACTCAAAATTTAATTTGTGCCGACTCTAAATTTCCACGGTCAAAGAGCCAAACGCAAAACACCAAAGGTACGGATGGAGTGGAATTTGGCGAAGAGTGCAGGAGCAGGGGCAGGGGCAGAGGCAGTTGCGGGGGCACAAAATTCATAAGGCTGCTGCCTGTCAGCAAGTCAGTATTTATATAGACCCGACACGCCCTCACTGCCACCCCTCCCTGCCAGCCAGCCTGCCTGCCTGCCTGCCTGCCTGTGTCTGTAAGCCTTTAAGACTAGAGCCTCCACAGCCTCTACCTCCTGCTGGCCCAGCTGCTATTCTTGGGACTTGGTATAATTTTATTAAGTGATTTTCTATTGTCGATTTAATAAAAACAAGCCCCCCACACAGACACGCAGGCACAGACAGCACTCCCAGGCTCAGTCTGGTCACCCAATTTGACGGTCCATCTATCAATCCATCAATCCAGACAGTCTGAGCCTATCTATCCATCTATCCATCCATGTGACGTGCGAGCGAGCTGTGGTCTCTGTAATTGAATGCATGCCACTGGCATAGAGGAGCTCTTCTTGAAATTAGCAGTGGTTCCTTCCAAATGCAAATAGCATCAGGAAAGTGATGAAAAAGTTAATTAAACTTTTTGATGAGATTTCTGAATTTATCATAGAGCCACCCCACGCAGACCAACCCTCTTAGATACACATTACATGCTTGGGAAGAGAAAAATTAAAAAAAAAAAAACAAAACAAAACTTCGACATGTCTGTCGTGTCACTATCTCTCTCTCTCTCTCTCTCTCTCTCTCTCTCTCTCTCTCTCTGTCTCTCTCTCTCTGTCTGTCTCTATCTCTATCTGGGATGGTTGCCCAAGTTATACTTGTATTTGTTCAAGTGTCAGTCGGGCGATGCTCTTAACTTTCAAGCTTCAACTTTGACATGTCATTCACATTCTCCTGTCTCCCGGTCTGCGCCTGAGGCAGAGTGTTTCAGTGATGGTATCCACAAACTTTCTAAATTATCGCTGGTCATTGTTTTTTCCTCCAAATATTTTGTACACAACTAAGTAACTGAGCAACCAGCTTAAAGCAAACGCATTTGTCCTTGGCACACAATGAAAATTCCATGAGAGCAGCAAACTATTCTCGAAAAAGAACCAACCGAACTTAACCTTATCCAATCCAAATTCAATCCAAGGCCTCAATGGCCGTTATCCAGTTATCCGCTTTCCACTCATTATGCCAAAATGAGCCTCACAAACGCTTCAAATCGATTATATTGACGCTTATGTTAATGCTGATGTTGATGCCGATGCCGATGTGGATGTGGATGTGGATGCGGATGTTGATGCGGTTACCTTTTCCCAATGGGAATACATATGAATTAATTACAATGTGTCCAACCTTCATCATGAAAAATGACTTTCAGTTCAATCCCATTAACAGCTATATATTTTTATGCATATATATATATATCATATATATATATATATATAGACTCCTCTGAATATGTCAATTATGGGAAGGGGAAGGGGGAGACAGGTACATCCGTTCCATATAAGCTGTAAAGAGGCCGCAAAAAGTTCGACAGCGTTGCCAATACGCGTGGCGGGTGTTTTAGGTATTTGGGTGGTTGGGCGGTTGGATGGCAATCTAATAAGCCCAGTCTCGCTCGAGGCTTACCACCACAATTGAGTTGCGTTTTAACACCTCACCAGGGAATGCGGGCCACGCCCATACCACATGCCACGCCACAGCTCTCATCTCATCAGCGACACTTGATAAGCAAATACAGCAAAATGTTATCCCAGCTGGAGCAGCAGGACGCTACCACACCCTGCCGGTGGCTAATCTGTAATTAATTGGGACACACACACACACACACACACACTCTCACACACACACAAGCACACATACACACATTTGTACACAAGACACGCACAAAGGCACAGGCTTGGGGGGTAAAGCGTTTCGGTCAGTTGAGCTGCACACAAGCCGAGAATGAGAGAGAGAGAGCTCGCGGCGAGTAGATACCCTGTAGATATAGCTGTTAAGTACAATTTAGCATCTGCTGGCAGTTGTTTATTATACAGTTAATCAAAAGTATGTTTATCAGTTATCAGCAAGTTGCAACTTTATTTGAATTGCTAATCGATTTGTATCGATAAAATGAATTAAACTTCAAAATGTAAAATTGAGAGCGGTTTGCTTAAACAGATCAACTCGGCTGGTGCTGATCAAGAATATATGTATGCATAAATATTTATATATATATATATATATATATATACTGTTGATGGGGTCGACGAGATGTGGCCTTTTGGCCACTTGCAATGGGCGCATTTTCGACGGGGGGGAATGAGAGGTGTGCGAAATGTTAAATAGGCGTATGATTGTCGTATGCTAAAGTGATTCCACCTGCTAAGTGTTAACTATAATCTAACCACACACACACGCATCCACTATACACACACAGCCATCCTCAGCACACTTTGCAAGGAGTTCTTGCGGGTGAACGTCTCGGCGATTCTATATATGATGAACAACGAACAGTTTGGTCACAGCACTGCCTCGGCACAGTATTTCCTGCAGCTGGCCGGCTACTTGGGCATACCGGTGATCTCGTGGAATGCGGACAATTCGGGATTGGAGCGAAGGGCATCGCAGTCGACGCTCCAGCTGCAGCTGGCGCCGAGCATTGAGCACCAGAGCGCCGCAATGTTGAGCATCCTGGAGCGGTACAAGTGGCATCAGTTCTCTGTGGTCACGTCACAGATCGCAGGACACGATGACTTTGTGCAGGCGGTGCGGGAACGTGTCGCCGAGATGCAGGAACACTTCAAGTTCACCATCCTCAATTCGATTGTGGTCACGCGCACCAGTGACCTGATGGAGCTGGTAAATAGCGAGGCACGCGTCATGCTGCTATATGCCACACAGACGGAGGCGATAACCATACTGCGTGCCGCCGAGGAAATGAAGTTGACCGGCGAGAATTACGTGTGGGTCGTCAGTCAATCGGTGATCGAGAAGAAGGATGCCCATTCTCAGTTTCCCGTTGGGATGCTGGGCGTTCATTTCGATACGAGCAGTGCGGCGCTAATGAACGAGATCTCGAATGCGATCAAGATCTACAGCTATGGTGTGGAGGCCTATTTGACAGATCCAGCGAATCGGGATCGCCGCCTGACCACCCAGTCGCTATCCTGCGAGGACGAGGGTCGCGGTCGCTGGGACAACGGCGAGATGTGAGTATCCAGAGTTGGGCATCAGATGCCCCAGTCTCTCTCAGTTATCCCTAGATCCAAGAACTCAATTTATTGGTCAGCTTCTTCAAGTATTTGCGCAACGTGTCCATCGAGGGGGACCTCAACAAGCCGAATATCGAGTTCACTGCCGACGGCGACTTAAAGTCCGCCGAGCTAAAGATCATGAATCTGCGACCCAGCGCCAACAATAAGAACCTCGTCTGGGAGGAGGTAAGTGCTGCCCTATGCATGATATGATCCACCCTCCTAATCACTCTCACTAATCACTTATCACTAATCTAACACTGATCTAACCACTTAATACTCACTTTATATTCTTAACTTTAACTATTTTTCTCTGGCACTCACTCTGGCATCCACTGTACAAAAATACATCAACACACAACGCACAACATCCACACAATATAAATCTGTACAAATGTTATCGACACATCACATGAAATCCACACTTTATTCCTACACCATATACACTCCATTCGCCCACCATCCACATCACACATCATTCATCAAACCCTCCACACACCATCCACAATGAAATACTCACTATTCAAATAATACATTGTCATGCACGCTATCCACATGCTATTCACACGTCATTCACACACCATCCACACACACACACACACACACACACGCTTCGTATAATTGCAATTTGGTTTATTTTTTTATTGACACTGGGACACACTCACAAAAAAAACAACACAAATAAAACAAAACGAAACGAAAAAAAAAAAAAACGCTGCCACAGATTGGCGTTTGGAAGTCGTGGGAGACACAGAAGTTGGACATACGCGATATAGCGTGGCCAGGTAACTCGCACGCTCCGCCGCAAGGTGTGCCCGAGAAATTCCATTTAAAGATCACATTCCTCGAGGAGGCACCCTATATCAATCTGTCACCCGCCGATCCAGTGAGTGGCAAGTGCCTGATGGACCGCGGTGTGCTCTGCCGTGTGGCGGCCGATCACGAAATGGCCGCCGACATTGATGTGGGTCAGGCACACCGTAACGAGTCCTTCTATCAATGCTGCAGTGGCTTCTGCATCGATCTGCTCGAGAAATTTGCCGAGGAGCTCGGCTTCACCTACGAACTGGTACGGGTTGAAGATGGTAAATGGGGTACACTTGAGAATGGTAAATGGAATGGTTTAATTGCCGACTTGGTTAACCGCAAGACGGACATGGTCCTCACATCTCTCATGATCAACACCGAGCGCGAGGCGGTCGTCGATTTTAGTGAGCCCTTCATGGAAACGGGCATTGCCATTGTTGTTGCCAAGCGAACGGGCATCATATCGCCCACGGCCTTTCTGGAGCCATTCGATACGGCCTCCTGGATGCTGGTAAGTCGATCTGGTCTGTGCCTGATAAACACTGATAGAACCGGTAAGTTCCTCAATTCTACAACTCTATATGCTTCTCTCTCTCTCTCTCTCTCTCTCTCCTCTTCCGGCCACTCTCTCACTCTCTCTCTCTCACTCACACTCTGCCCGCTTCTACTGCATCCTCCCATAACCAAATCCCAAATCCCAAATCCCAAATTCCACATCCCAAAATCCCCATCCAAATTAACAAACAACCAACAGGTGGGCATCGTCGCCATTCAGGCAGCCACCTTTATGATCTTCCTATTTGAGTGGCTCTCGCCCAGTGGGTACGACATGAAGCTATATCTCCAGAATACGAACGTGACACCCTATCGCTTCTCTCTGTTCCGCACGTACTGGCTTGTCTGGGCGGTACTCTTTCAAGCTGCCGTACATGTGGATTCTCCGCGCGGTTTCACCTCCCGTTTCATGACCAATGTTTGGGCCCTGTTCGCCGTCGTTTTCCTTGCCATCTACACTGCCAATTTGGCCGCCTTCATGATAACCAGGTTCGTATTCTCACTCTTTCTATCTCTCTCTCTCTCTCTCTCTTTCCATCTCACACTCACTTTCTGTCTTTCTTCATCTCTCTCTCTCTCTCTCTACCGCTCTCTCTGTCTCTCGCTCTCTGGATCTCTGTCTCATTGTGGTGCGGCTTTTGCAGAGAGGAGTTCCACGAGTTCAGTGGACTGAACGATAGCCGCTTGGTGCATCCGTATTCGCACAAGCCATCGTTTAAGTTCGGCACAATTCCGTATAGCCACACGGATTCCACGATACACAAGTACTTTAAGGATATGCATTACTATATGAGGCAGTAAGTATCGATTGTCGACCGCCAATCAATCGATTCAAATCGATAACGATAACATCGAAAACCATCCACGCAGATACAATAAGACGAGCGTCGCTGATGGCGTTGCTGCCGTCCTCAATGGGAACCTGGACTCGTTCATCTACGATGGCACCGTGCTCGACTATCTGGTTGCTCAGGACGAGGACTGTCGCCTGATGACCGTCGGCAGTTGGTATGCCATGACTGGTGAGTGTCTCTCTCTCTCTCTCTCTTTCCCCCCTCGCTGTGTCTCTCTGTCGTTGCTACCCTCTGCTATTCTATCATTTATAGGGTATGGCTTGGCCTTTAGCCGCAATTCCAAGTACGTGCAGATGTTCAACAAGCGACTGCTCGAGTTTCGTGCCAATGGTGACCTGGAGCGATTGCGTCGCTACTGGATGACGGGCACTTGCCGGCCGGGCAAACAGGAGCACAAATCATCGGACCCGCTGGCATTGGAGCAATTCTTGTCGGCATTCCTGCTGCTCATGGCTGGCATATTGTTGGCCGCGTTGCTGCTGCTGCTGGAGCATGTATATTTCAAGTATATACGGAAGCGTCTGGCCAAAAAGGATGGGGGTCATTGTTGTGCGCTCATCTCGCTGTCCATGGGCAAATCGCTGACGTTTCGCGGCGCCGTTTTCGAGGCAACCGAAATACTGAAGAAGCATCGCTGCAACGATCCCATCTGTGACACGCATCTGTGGAAGGTGAAGCATGAGTTGGACATGTCTCGGTTGCGAGTGCGTCAGCTGGAGAAGGTTATGGACAAGCATGGCATCAAGGCGCCACAATTGAGGTAGGTTGCCCCCGACTCACCACCCCCGCCAGAGTCTAAACTCTCGATGTATGCTGTTCCGCAGACTGGCCTCATCCTCGGATCTGCTGAATCATCATCATCTCAAGGAGCGGCCGCCGTTGCTCGGTAATCTCAGTTTGGCTGCCAGCGCACAAGATCTATACAGGTGGTAAGTTTTTCTTACTAAACCCTCCCCGCCCCCCACCCGCCCTTCCAACTCCTCGCATGACCCCGCTTGTTGTGTTTGTGTGTGTGCGTGTGTGTGTGTGTGCTAATCACTTTGCAGCAATTCAATTAAGCAATTGATTAGGGTAACATTTCAACGCTGTTCCTTTTGACACATCGCTCCTGTCCAGCTTCTCCCTCGTTCCCCAGCAATGCGGCTTCTGCTGCTGCTGCTGCTTCTACTCTAATAAAAATCTATGGAAATTACTTTATTAAATTACCTTATCTCGGTTCCTGACTCGATACGTACATTGCCTGCAAGCCGAGCAGTCCCAGCCCCATAGTCCTAGTCCCAGCAGCGCAATTTCCGACAGTTCCTGTTGTCATTCATTTTAGGTTTGTTCTGCATCCGAGTCGAATCGAGTCGACTCGAGCCGAGCACAGCGTGTGGGTGTGGGTAAATCACACACAGCCACACAACCACACAACCACACATCCACACATCCACACATCTACACACGTGGCTTTATTAAAGTCCATTTGCATAACATGGTCGCTGGAAATGACGCAATCAAACCCATCAAGTCCATCCATTCATCCATCTGTTCATCTCTGGCACATATTCAGTTGTCAACTGCATTGCATTGGTTAGTTGCAGAGCTTAACTATGTAAATTAGTTAGTTCCAAGGCTTAACTATTCAAATTGAAATGAATGCAGCAATATGTACATGTATCTTATGGGGTCGCACATGCTTCCTTCTGCCCTTTCACAAAAACCATTCAACATTTACATTTACCCATTTTTAGTGGGTTCAGGGTTGGTAAAAAAGAATCCCTTTCTAATTTAAGGTTAGTTAAAAGTTATTTCTAAACACCGGCGCATTATTTATATTTATAAATTTAATTTTGCATTTAAGGACATTTTGTTAGCTGAGTGTAAACGAGTGAGAATGTTCTGTGAATGTGCAACATTGAGATAGACACGTTTTGCAATGCTTTGTGGCATGAAAAGAATTAGCTGCAACAATGAGTTACAATGGGTTATATACATATATATATATATATATATATGTGGGTGTGTGGGTGTGTGTGTGGGTTAAATGATTTCGAGGGTTGTTTGTAGGTCAATGTTCAATATGCCGAATGATGTTTAAGTTTTCATCACACGCCGCAAATTGTGCGAATCGCAGTCCTTTAACACTTGTACTCGTTGTATCTTTTTCCTATTTTGTTATTTTGGGGAGGGAGGGGGGAGGCCAGAGCATGCTTATGCATGTTCACGTTCATTATCGTGTTCGTGTTCGTGTTCGTGTGTAAACTTTCGGGAAAACTTTTCAACAAATTGTGCAAATTAGGAACACGAATAAGAGCGGCGAACAAAAACTTTGCGATACAACAAAATATATGCCACAGAAAGATGAATGCATTTACATACGTTGCAAACCCACACGCACACACGCACACGCACACACACACACGCACACACACACACACACTCACACATGTGTGTACAACATGTATGTTTATTTATATTCTTGCGATGGGAGAAAAAAAAACGAAACATTTTAAAACTTTGCAAACAGCAGCAACAGCAACAACAATGAGGCCAAAAGGGGTTAAGGGTGGATGGGGGTATAAGGATAGGAATAGGAATAAGAATAGGGATAGGGAGATATATAGACATCAAATATCTCATGTTTCCCATTCCATACCCTGTAGCCTTTAACAATGTGTATTTAAATAGGCATAACAAAATAGAAAGAAAATAAGCATAAAAAGTCGATAGACAAACTGCAGATAAAGATTATTTGATTTAATCGATAACTTTGCCCCCAACTACCGATAAGAATCAATAGCTGATATTAGCATATACCTTGACTTAACATTGATTAACTCTGTGGAAATCGATGTTCGGGTTAAAGTCTCTGAATGACTCTGGTCAGATGATCAGTTTAATGATGAGTTGATAAAGTTTGGATACAGGGTAACTTTTAGTCTGTCACTTGCGCGCTAACTTGTGGCTGTTGTATGTGTTCTGCTTGACAAAGGGTTTAAGGCACGACTTGTTGTGGTTGCTGATTCATTTCGCCAAGAATGAAGCCCTAAGTAATATTTTTACATTTTAAATAGGTGCATAGTCAGCATAGCCAAGGCAATTTCATAACAAAACGCTTTTGCATATGTAAATTTAAATCAAGAGAAAGTTGCTAAACGAAAGAAAATAAAGAAAACTCACCGCATTAAAACAGCAACATTGAAATCCTCCTTTTCGGCGCGGCTTCAATATATCAATTTAATTCACTTTCTACGTTACTCAACACACACCAAACGCAAAATATACGGTACTTCATCGTCCCTTTAGAATTTTCTTTTTTCGACACATTCGATTTGTTTTTGCTTAGCAAATACATAAGAGAAAATTATTTTCTCTTTCTCTTTCGTTTTTTTTTTTTTGCTTATATATATATATATATATATATATATATATTATTTTCGATTAAAATAATGCAAACAGTAAAATTCATAGAGTCTCACTGGAGGGGAACAGTGTATGGCACAGTCGCAACGCTTGCTAATTGTTGCTGCTGCCTGTTTTAAAAGCTCTGCCTCTCTCTCCCTCACTCCCACTCTAGACGTTTTCTGTTTTTCTTTTCATTTTCCTTTTTTTTGCGTTTTGTTTGTCCTTTTTTCACCATTCACTTGTTGGCACTAATTTATTTACATGCGAGCCCTTGTGAGACGCCCTTCTCCAGTCCCACAACCCCCCCTCTAATTTGATGATTGATTGATGATGTTATGTTTGCCTCTCCTCCCCTCTCCTCCCCTCTCCTCTCCTATGCTCTGCTCTGCTCTGTTTCGTTCTGTGCTCCATCTCCATACTCAACTCGAGAGCATCCTTCTGCCCGTGAGTGCCTCAGTGTGTGTGTGTGTGTGTGTGTGCGTATGAGTGTGAGTAATGCGCTTGCAGGCCTTACTTTCCCATGGAGATGGACAACAAAGGATGTCCCACTGTATGCCACTGCTAATGCCATCGATTTACGCAGCTATTTACTTACACTTTCCACTGTCCTCCCAATCTGCCTCAATTACCTTTCCCTTTTGTTGGGTGAATAGTATTCGCATGATAGATGTTTATATTTGTATTGGAAACTTATATATATACACATATATATACTAACTTTCTGGAGTCTCTGTTGGCATTGTCCATACTCGATTAATGCTGCAACTGGTGCCAATTGTGTGCTGCCACCAACGACGTCAACCAACATGCAACCAGGTCATACAAAACGGAAATCGCCGAAATGGAAACGGTGCTCTGAATCGTTTGGAGAGATTTGTATGAATCATATTGATGGCATTGGCATTGGAATTGGCATTGGCCATTGCCACTAAAATCCTATTATTACATACTTGAATCTTACTGATAATCGAAACTCAATCAAGCAGCTGCCAACGCAACAACATCCAACAACTAAACAACTAAAACAACTTTTCAATGAACGAATAATTGAAAAATGCTTTTTTGTCATTTTTCGCATAACGGCCACGATTTCAAATTGATACACAGCCACATTTACACCAAAAACCATAGTCAAATATTAAACAAAAAGGATAAAATAATAAAAAGAAAAAGGAAAACAAAAAAATCTCTCCATATATACAAATATAGGTGTATATTTAATCAATATGATGCCGCATGGCAATTAAAAAGACGTTTCAAATAAATGTAAACCGAAAGCTTTTCAAAAGTTAAACAACAATTTAAAACTACAACTAAAATAAATATAAAAAACAACAAATAAAAACCCAAAGCGCCTCACACACACACACACACACACACAGAGAGAGAGAGGGAGAGAGATGAATCGCAATAGAAGGAGGAGAAATGGAAATGGAATATGCGTTCAGTGTTGACTAACTGATTAATGATGTACCAGAAGAACAAAGCCAAAGAACATATGCTTAACCATAAGTTTTAAACAACAACAAAAGGAAAACCGTTGTTATTATTATTCTCGATTGAACTGTGACATGTTAACCCGCAAGCAAACAAACAAACAAACAAACTAAGAGAAAAACAACCAAGAAGCAAACAAACAAGCACAAATGTAATAAATGTTTTTTTTTTAGTATTTACTAAATTATACATAAATGCTAATTAAATGTGAAACGATATATATATATATATATATATATATACATATATATAGGAGCTCGAGCTGGAAAGTGAACTTGAATGGAGAAATAGGCATTGCTAAACATATACACATTAACATATTTATATATGTATGTATTTACTTAACTATTATGAATGTTATTGCATATAAATCATTTATTGATAAATACACAGACACACACACACATACGTATACACATATAGACATACACATGTATCGACATGCAGCCATTTTAACATATTTATATATATTCATGTACTATACACATTATGTTCTCCTGAAAACCAACAACAACAACAAAGTGAAAATTGAAATCGTATTTTGAATGCTATGAGAATTGCTTGCTCTTTAGTTTGCCGATCAATCGATCTGGCTAAGATCTGACATAAATATACACATATACATGCATATATATATTAGATATGTATGTGTGCAAGCTTTTCATTTACATATTTTGCAGACACACATACACACACACACACAGACACAGAGACACACATTTTTAATGAACAGCAATGAAAAGAAAATGAAATACAAATGATTATCGGAATACCGAAGATAAACAACACTCACGCTCTTCTATAATACCCTGTACCCAGCTGAAGCGCATGCTTAGCGTTGCCCAGCACTGATTAACTGCCGCATGCAATGTACAAAAAAAACATATACATATGCATGCGCGTATGTGTAGGTTTATGCATCTGTGTACATTTAACTTATGCTGCTGCCCCTTTCCTTTTTGCTGTTGCTCTTTTGGTTTGCTCTTTTGTTGTTCTCAGCGCATGGGTGCAGGGTAAAAAGCACACTGTAACAAATACAGATGAGTGTTGTTTTAATTTTTACAAGAGAAAGAAGAAGAATAAGGAGGAGAAAAAGCGAGTTGCGTAGTGATTATAAAGCAAAGAATTAAATACTTAGAAGCATAAATAAAACAAAACATAATAAATCGTCAAACTAAAATAACTAAAAGCGAAACTAAACATTTAAATAAATATACATATACATATAAACATTTTATATTTAACTAAAATCAAAGCTAAAATTGATTAATTCAATGATTGTGTTGCTCTTCGTTTTATGTCTCTTCTAAATGTTTAGACTCGAATGTGAAACACATGCATGTTTTTAAACACACACACACACACATACATACACTTTTACGATATGCTACATACATGCATATGTATGTATGTATATGCATCAGTGGTCGGCTTGTGTAAAGCGGAAGAGCAAGAGTCTAAGTCAGTATCTAACGCGATTATACGGTGAATAAAGCTCAACGTACTCTCCCCCTTCCTCTATTTGTCACTCTCTGCCAATTTTGTGCATTCCGTTTCTGTCCTACTCTTGCGCCTTACTTTTCTGCATTGCAATACGCTCGAATTGCTCTCACTGCTTTTTTATCTGCTCAGCTGTCAGCAGAGTCGACCACTGGTTTTTATGTGCGCTTCTTCAATCACTTGATTATGTAAACAACTTATAATTGGATTATTGATATATATACATACATACAAAACACACACACACACACACATATATATATATATATTTATTGAATGTAATCGCTTTAAGCTTGTTATGTTACAAAACTCAACACACACTGACACACAAAAGCCACACAAAATAAAGACAAAACAAGACAAAAGGAAATGAAAAGAAAGGAAAAAGCAAACAATGTTAACAGTAAAAAAAAACTTTAAAAAACGCATTGAGTTTTATTTGCAAAGAGTGATTTTTTGTAGTAAAAATATTTTATACACAAATTAAGTACAGAGACGAATAAAAAAAGGAAAAACAAAACAAAAACCAAAGAAAAGACAAAAACAAAAGAAAAAAACCGAAATAGCGAAATGTTAATTATTACGTATATATTTTTTAAGACAAATTGTTCACATTTAAAACGTAAGCAGAAAACCGGGTGGAAAATGCAGTAAAGATGACGAAGGAAAACGGGAAAATTGGAGAACATGTTGAGGAGACAACAATTTAGTATTTAACAAAGAAAAACAAAACTTTACGGACAAATTAAAACAAGTAAAACAAGTTAACATTACATTGTATAAGTAGTTAGTAATTTAACACTAATCCCAAAGGAAACTCTAAGCTAAGCCGTGAAAAAACAAAAAACAAAAACCAAAAAGAAAACACAAATGTTTAATGTATGTATTTGTGTATACAACATGTTGTTTTTTTATTAATGTTATTAAGTTAACGAGTACGTAAATGAGCGAAAGTGCAGCCTGAGGATAACACACACACACACCCACACACACACACACACACACACAGCTAGATAAATACATATATATATATACATACATATATATACCTAATGAGGGCATTTTGTTGAATGTTTAATAAATATACAAAACAAAAAAAAAACAAAAAGAAAACCATATATAAATTAAAATTAACAAAAAAAAACTAAAAAAAAAAATGGAAAGCAAGAAAGAGAAGAGGTGTAAAAAACAAGATTTTTACCATGAAACTCGCATGGAAGTAAACAAATTGAATATTTAAATAAATATGTATGTCCTTAACGTATGTCATACATCAAATGTCATATGTCAAAGTTCGCTCTCAAGTATGTACATATATTCCTTTTAAACTAATGCACGTGACAAATTGAAATCAACATCAAGCCAAATTACACCGAACAAGTGAACAAATATTGCAACATAATAATAGTATGGAACACACACCCACACACACACACACACATAAACATAACTGCTTAAGCATACAACGACAACAAAAACAACAAGAACAAGAAACAACTAAATTCACATAAATTAGATAATATTGGCAACGCAATCCGGAAAGTGAATCGATATTTATCAATATGGAATATGCATTGATGTGGTAGTTACAAGGTGGTCAAAATGAGCAAACATACATACACACGTACATTACGAAAATATAAACAAAAAAAACTTGCAATAAATGTGTATACAAAAACAGAAAACAACAAAAATCTCTTGTTTCCTTCAACGATTTTAATTTCAAATAGTGGTAATGGTAACGGTCGCTTGTATCATATCAAGCAGCTTACTGTCACACAGCTTTACCGCGCACATATAGCAGTTAGCTTTCGGGCGCTCAGCCAGTGTTGACAGTGTTGCATAGCATTGGCAGGCGCGCGCAACCCAACACTCTTTTTTGGCCAACTCAAAGAGAAACTGGCCGTCACTCGTCCATTTTGTCAACGCTCCCAGCGGCATCCAGAACGTGAGTAGAGCTAATAAATTAATTTTCTTGTCCCAAATGTGCAAATAAAATAGTGTAAATACTAGCAAATTGCTGCCAGCAAAGTTGCAACGCCTCGAAGCAATTGCAATGCAAAGTTTTCAAAGTATTTTGCAATATTTTTATATGATACATTTTGCATATGGCACGTGGGCCACATTTCTTTTTTGGCTCAATTTTTAGGTTATGTTTTGAAACAAAAAAGTGAAACAATTTATAATTGAATATTTTTTGCGTTATAGGTTTCGTAACTCTTTCACGTTAAAATGTCGGGAGGCTTAGATATACTGTCCCTCAAAGAGGATGACATTACCAAAATGTTGGTCGCCACCACCCATCTGGGCTCGGAGAACGTCAATTTCCAGATGGAACAATACGTTTTCAAGCGTCGCGCCGACGGCGTCAACATCATCAATCTGGGCAAGACATGGGAGAAACTGGTGCTCGCTGCGCGCGCCATTGTCGCCATTGAGAATGCCTCGGATGTAAGTGCCGCAAGAAAATTGTATTCATTTTTATTTGTTATTGTTATTGTGGTGTATTCATGATGATGCTTAAATTATCTTTCGGGTATGAAATGCAATGATTTCAACTTAAAAGCTGACCACGCCACAAACAACCAAACGCTAGTCGTATGCTTATATATGTGTGAATGTATTTACTTGTCTAATGCTGCTCCTCGTTTAATGTGACAGGTGTTCGTCATCTCGTCGCGTCCCATTGGCCAGCGTGCCGTGCTGAAGTTTGCCAAGTATACGGACACGACGCCAATTGCTGGCCGCTTTACGCCCGGCGCGTTCACCAATCAGATTCAGCCCGCTTTTCGCGAGCCTCGTCTGTTGGTGGTCACCGATCCCAATACCGATCATCAGCCAATTATGGAAGCGTCGTATGTGAACATACCCGTTATTGCGTTCACCAATACGGATTCGCCGTTGCGCTACATTGATATTGCCATACCGTGCAACAACAAGTCGCCGCATTCGATTGGTCTGATGTGGTGGCTGCTTGCCCGTGAGGTGTTGCGTCTGCGTGGCACCATTTCGCGCACCACCGAATGGCCGGTGGTCGTTGATCTGTTCTTCTATCGTGATCCCGAGGAGGCCGAGAAGGAGGAGGCTGCAGCTGCCAAGGAGCTGCTGCCGCCACCCAAGGTCGAGGAAGCCGTCGATCACCCCGTCGAGGAGACTACCAATTGGGCCGATGAGGTCGCTGCCGAGACTGTTGGCGGCGGTGTCGAGGACTGGAACGAGGATACCGTCAAGACCTCCTGGGGCAGCGATGGCCAGTTCTAAATAACTGTGCACCATAAATAAATGGCCAACATTTATGTTTCCTAAACATGTCCACGTGTTTTTCTTCGTTTTTCTTCTCATTCTCTCGCCAAATGCGCGAGAAACAGACGCATGCACATGAGCAGTGCGACAATACATAGCAAACAGAGAGAGAGAGAGCAGTAGAGTGCTTCTTACTTGCACATGCACACAGAACTTCAGAACACAGTCTGCCACGGTCTAGTCATGCTGCTCGAGGTGCGGATGGACGGGCTGCTGCCACACATTTTGCAGATTATTGAGTCAGATTGTTGCAGATAGTGAGCACACAGGATTCAGATGAGGGCGTGGCCCTCGTCGAGGCATCCGAGTTTTGGCTTTCGCTGGCGGAGCAGAGTGTTTGCAAGGATGTGCTTGCGCCCTACTTGGCTAAGCTGGCACCGGTGCTGGTGCGTGGAATGAGATACTCGGTGATTGATATTATACTGCTCAAGGCAAGCACGCCTTGAGTTTCGATAGCAATAAAACATTAGTCAGAAGTCAAGAAGCATATTATTGATCAACTGGACAAGTTGAATCAAAATCGGCTAAAAAAAAGACACCCAATCTGCAGTCGAAAATGTATTCTTATATTAATCTCGTTTCCATTAACAGACGCAAGCATTTTAGATATATATTTTATATGTTTGAGTGTGCATCAGTCAGTATTAAGTTGCTCAATGAAACTAGAATATATTCATAAGTTGGGTGCAGGGTATGTCACAGTCGAGCCCACTCGACTTCACCATTGCTACTGCTACTGCTACTGCTATAAAAAGAGCTTCGATTTGTTCAGTTTGCTATTGCTGAATTCAAATAAGAAATGCAAACGGGCAGCTTTTACAATATTAATAAATTTATTTTTGTTTGTTTCGCTTTATACAAATAGAAAACAGTTAATGATTGCTTAGTTGTACAGATATTAAAAACCTTTCATTTCGACGACGGGTCTTTTATATGCATGTTTGTATATTATATATACACACCTGGACCAATAACTTGTGAATCTTCAACAAAATAATATAAATATCACGCAGAAAATACAATACTTTCCACATGATATTTACCTTCTTCTTTTTGTCTTCACATCCATTTTAATGTCCAGGTGTCTACATAGATGTAAGTAAAAAAAAAACGAAAGGAAATGAACAAAAATAATGTTAAAAACACAGTGTTAATTTATAAAGTAGTAAATTTGATTTGATATTTATGTATGTATATATATATATATATATATATATATTGTGTGTGTGTGTGTGTGTATGAAGAGTATGTAAGTTTCATCTAATTAGCAGTGAGACTGCATAATTCAAATCAGGTGCCCCCTTAAACATACCGTAACCCCAAACAAATTGAATGAATGAATTAATGAAAAATATCGTTGCTAGAGTTTTTTTCTATCCTTGACGCTCCCTAATACATATTATAGTATATAACATTTACAAAAATATTGATCGGCATTTGTGCTGATCAAAATCAACTGCCAACTTTGCATTTCCATTAACTAATCACAATTAATGCAACAATTGTCGATTGGTGATAATGAAACATCTATATATATATACATATGCATGTGTGTGTGTGTGTGTGAGTGTGTGTGTAACTGGCGACTTATACACACTATATATATATATATATATATAGATATATATATATGCATATGTATATAGTTTGTACACTGAACGAATTACATTAACAATTGTTGTTCATGAACAAATTAAAAACATATCTGAACAAAAAAAGAAGACGTATTTATAGTATATTATTGTGTGTGTGTGTGTGAGTGTGTATATTTGTGTGTTGAAGTTTATGCTGGCTTAAAGGGATTTGGACGTGCTTTAAACTCCGTCTTCTTGCGCAGTTCCTTTCGTTCATCCAACTCCTGCTGCTTAAGTTCGTCGTCGTGCTGCAATGTGAGAGAGGCATATAGATAATTAGTTAAGTATTTATGAAATACTATTCCTATATGTGTATATATATATATACTGAATTTTCACATTATATGCCCTGAAAAAACCCGCTAATGACAGCCGACCAACTTTCCGCAGTCAGTCAGTCAATTAAAGCGAATAGTTTGCGGTCATTAAAATCATTAAAACCTGTACAGGTGTAAATTTGAGGCAGCCCACAACGGCAGAGCATCCAATGGGCATAATACAAACCAAGTCGCACACGACTTGATTGTTTTATTTTTTCTTCAGATTGACCACTTTTTCATCATTTTTCTCAACCACTTTTTTATTTGTTTTTTCTTTTTCTAAAGGATAATGAAACATCGGATTTTTGGGAAGCTACGAATTCGGCGAAAGAAGTGTAATTTGTATGCCCCCTATGCCAAAGGTCAAAGTTCTATTGGCTCTGTTAAAGCTCGTAGCAAATATAAGAGAAAAAAACTAAAGCTTTTGAGACTCGTGCAACGCAGCTGAAGATCGAGTCTCGTGCAATTTTGTGAGTAAGTTTCGCCCCTACGAGTCACAAAGCAGCAAATCTGATGAATTAAAAATAAATACATCAAATAAAATGGGGTCAATGCTCTTGATAAAATTATTCGTAATATTTGTTAGTACAGATGCCTCATGTGCTGACTCCTAAGAAGCTCTGCACAATAACAAAAAGGGGCACTCAAATGAATAATAAAGCTTTTCTCATTGAGTGATCAGAAATGCTGGGCAAGTATGAAAAATCAGAAGAGGCAATCCCATGTGAGGTATACGAGGTGTGTTCAAAAAGTATCGCGAATTTTGAATTTTCGCGGGTTACGTATAATCGAATTTCGATTTTTTTGTAGCGTTATGTTGGTACTCATGTCTCTCACTTATGCCGACAAGCTCGGCCATTTTGAATGTTCACTTAATTGTTGACAGCTGCTTTGCTTGCACGTGTTTTGGATCGTCTTCGATTTTTACCTATTCAAAAAAATGGATCAAAGAACCTGTATCAAATTTTGTGTGAAAAACGATGGATGCATTCCGAATGTTGATTGTGGCATCCGGAGAAGCTACCTTGGACCGAAGCAACGTTTATCGGTGGTACAAAATGTTCTCAGAAGGCCGAGAAGATGTGAACGACGAAGAGCGCGCCGGACGCCCGAGCACTTCAACAACAGACGAAAGAGTGGAGAAAATGGTATTGGCCAATCGTCGAATCACCGTTAGAGAAGTTGCTGAGGAGCTAGACATATCGATTGTCGCCGCGAAATTCGTACCAAAATTGCTCAATTGCGACCAAAAACAGCATCGCATGAACATTGCTAATGAGATGTTGGACTCTGTCCGCGACGACCCAAATTTGCTCCAGAGGGTCATAACTGGTGACGAATCGTGGGTTTATGGTTACGACGTGGAAACCAAAGCTCAATCATCTCAATGGAAGCTGCCGCACGAACCAAGACCGAAAAAAGCGCGCCAAGTTCGGTCGAATGTGAAAGTTTTGCTGACAGTTTTCTTCGATTGCAGGGGCGTGGTGCATCATGAGTTCTTGCCACAGGGTAGAACGGTCAATAAGGAATATTACCTGCAAGTTATGCGCAATTTGCGCGAAGCAATCCGCCAGAAACGCCCGGATTTGTGGAAGAACAAAAATTGGCTTTTGCACCACGATAACGCCCCTGCTCACACATCGTTGCTTGTGCGCGACTTTTTGGCCAAAAAACAACACACTAATGATGCCGCAGCCACCGTATTCCCCAGATCTGGCCCCCTGTGACTTTTTCTTGTTCCCTAAACTGAAGAGGCCCATGAAAGGACGACGTTTTTTTGAATAGGTAAAAATCGAAGACGATCCAAAACACGTGCAAGCAAAGCAGCTGTCAACAATTAAGTGAACATTCAAAATGGCCGAGCTTGTCGGCATAAGTGAGAGACATGAGTACCAACATAACGCTACAAAAAAATCGAAATTCGATTATACGTAACCCGCGAAAATTCAAAATTCGCGATACTTTTTGAACACACCTCGTATATGTCTATCAGAGATCTCAGGGACCAGAAAAACTAAAACTGAAAGTGACGGGATCGACTATAATGATGTTCCGCCGCGATACGTTTTGATACGATTTGCGATACGATCTTTTCGGTGCACAAATGAAATCAGTTGTGGTACTTGGCTCCAAAAACAAACAAATGTGGAATTTAGCTACTGATTACGATTCCGATTGTAAACGTCAATCGGTATATATATACATATATACATATCTACGTACAATACATATATGTGCGGTCCTTCAATTATTATATACAAACTGTAATTATGATGAATGCACACTAATTATGTGTATGTACATGGAGAGCATGTGACAGGCAACGAGCGGACTGAATATCTACTGCATATATGTACGTATGGATATATCTATATATGTCTATATGTATAGTGAAAAACAATTACAGAAGCAGCAGCAGCAGAAACTGAAGCTGATAAGATTAGCATAAAACTGGAAATGGAATTCTCGTCTCGTCGTCAGCGACGGAGATCTGCCAACTAGAATATATATATACTTATATAGCATGAGATTATATATAGTATATGGTAAAGTTGTAGTAGTACCACTGATCCAGTCCCACATCCAGTGTGTGTCTCATATCCGTTATCGTCTTTTGGGGAGTTGTTTTATTCTTTTCTTTTTATGTTGTTGTTGTTGTTGTTTGTTTGTTCAACAATTGTTATTTGAGACGGAGGAAGCCGTTGCTGGTGTTGCACTTGCAACAGTTGCAACTGTTGCAGCAGCTGCTGTTGGACTGGAGAGAGCAGTGCTGCCCCCGCCGATCGATTCGTCCTGGGCGGACAGTGTGCTATTGTCGCCATAGAAGCGCGGCTCATCGTGGCAATCGGCGGGCGGTGAGGCGGTATCCTCATCCGTGTCATCATCATTGGAGCTATCGTTGGACGCAGCAGCAGCAGCGGCGGCACCGCTCGCATTCAATTTGCTGCCGGCAGCGCTACCAACGGTGCTGCTGCTGCCGGACGTGCCAGATGGGGTATGCCTCAGTGTCTCGTAGCAGGCATCGCAGACGCGCAACGCTTTGCCACTTTGCTGCGGCAGCAGGAACTTCTTCGAGGAGCAGGCGGCACAGACGACGGCGCCACAATTGCGACAATGATGACGCCGCTGCACAAACGTAAATTGTGTCTTCTTGCAGCGCATACAAATGCTTGCCTCCGCATCGGGCACCCAAACAGCGGCATGATTCTCCACCGGTTTCTTGCCGCTCTTCCGCAACAAATCCTCCACACACTTGTTGATGTGCGCCATCCATTCCTGTTTCTCGGTGCTTGTCGCCGCATACACCACAAACGATTTGGTTGTGGTGCGTATATACCAACCATTCCGATACTGCAGATTGTCCGCTATCGACTCCAGCGATACCTCCTCGAGTGGCATAATGTGCTGTTTGTTGTACTTCTTCTTGCCGATGACAATGTTGCCGTAGACGAGTATATCGTTGAATAGAAAGAATTGACGGGATTTGGGACGTTTGCGGCACATCTTCGTTAAGACCCCCTCGCCGACGAGGACGCGACCGGGCACCGCTAACGGTACACCCGAGCTGCCAAAGCAACTCTCCACAGACGCTATCCGACGTGTGTTCAATTCCGAGTTGACAAGGCGATCAACCATTTTGTTTGTTTGTGATTTGAGTGCTTGGCTTGCAGCGAAAGTGGCGCTGAGTGACTGAGATGGAGAGAAAGAGAGAGAGAGGGAGAGAGAGAGAGAGAGCGTAGAGCAGGCAGTTAGTTGCGAGCTTGCTTTGTTTACTGTTTACTACAGCTCTATTTAATACGCACAGCAGCAGCAGTAGCAGGCAGGCTGGTTCACGATTTACAATTTTCTATTGTGACTCTGTTGTTTCCACAAGCGAGCCGTTGATCGTACTTCAACTGTGACGACTGCTCTGCTTCTGTTTCTTCCTCCTCTTCTTCTTCTTGTTGTTGTTGCTGCTCCCTCTGAATGCGTGTGTGTATATGTATGTATGTATTTATGTATAGGCGCAGCAGCTGCTGTTAATCCTTTGGCTCACTGCAATTGTCGTCGAGTTCGCCGAAATTCGTTGCAATCCTTAACGATAGTCACGCGTTGCGCTCTTTATGCAATTCGCACACAACACACACCCACCCACAATATAACTGTTATTATTTTTATTTTTTTTCTACGCCGTCCGTTTACCGAAACGTCATGACTCACACCACACACAAACAACAAGTATGCATACACACACATACATATACACATAAGCTGTGTACATGTGTATGTATTTCTTCAATATTTGTGAATATTGCAAGCGTTTATGATTTTTCTATATTATAATTATTGTTTTACTTTTGAGTAGACGAACGAGCTTCCGTTTTCGTTACAGAAAAAAAATAACGCTGCAGCTGAAACTTTAATTTTGCCCCAAACTGCTAAATTGCAACTGCTAACGCAAATATGAGACGCTAAATAGATGGACATGTATGTTAGCGCAACATCGAGACAAAGCTATCATCGTTATCGTTATCGGCATTCGCACTGTTGCAAATGCGAGAATGCTGTGGCGCCAGTGTGACCAGAAATGGCTGTGCGCCATTTAGATTCGATTTTGGCGATTTTAAACATTAACATACACATAGTTATTCATT
Source organism: Drosophila basisetae (assembly GCA_035041595.1). Lineage (NCBI taxonomy): Eukaryota > Metazoa > Arthropoda > Insecta > Diptera > Drosophilidae > Drosophila > Drosophila basisetae. The sequence goes on from JAWNLB010000174.1 coordinate 19,474,795, forward strand.
ATTTTTTATTCACCTTCTTCTTCTTCAACTGATGATTCTCCTTGGCATTATCATCGAATTCACGACGATCCCGCATACGCTGTTCCGTAAGTAGATTAAACGGCTTCGGTTTCGTATTTTTTTGGGCCACGCTCATTGGTTTCTCATCTTCAACCTCTTTGGCTGCCTGTATGCACTGTGAGTTCAGAAAAAAAATGCATAAATACATATATGTCGACTATTTTATTTTACTTACTTGTTGCTCTTTCCATTTCTTCGAGTGCTTTACGGTTTCGGGCGTGACGGGAACTGTGATCCTATGAATCACAATAGTCTCTGCAATTCGCTTGTGCATGGCACGAAAGTTTGGCACCGGATTGCTACGAAATTCGCGTGCCTTCCGTTCCTCCTCGTTGCGCTGTTGTTCGGCCATCTCCCTTTTGGCCTTGTACATGTCCTTGAATCGGTAGGCCCGGGGAGTTCCCAAACCGGCAACACCACCACCATCGGCACCATTGGCACCCTTTGCACAAGGTGACCACATCAGCTTAAGTTGCGGCCTCGACTTGACCACTCCACTATCTGTGTCTATCTGATTTGTGGGTACCTCCAACTGTTTTTTAGGTGGAGTCAATGTCAACCGCAGTTCCTGCTTGCAGAATTGATGTTGATTTTGTTCTATTGAAGCGGCGCCAGCACCTGGACAAACTGTTGGAGGTGAGTCCCATTCCATTTTGATTATGGGTACTAACTGCTGCTCTTGATGCTGCTGCTGCTGGCATGGAGATTGTTCCTGCTTCTGCTGCGGTTCCTGATGCTGTTCGATTTGTTCTTTTGGGGCATTGTTGGAGTTGAATGGAGCACGCAAGTTTTCCCCTTTTGCGGACGCAACTGTCAATGATTAATGGGTAATTTGTTAGGGTTACTGCACATATATAAGCGAGTATTAATCTTAATTAGATTTATATTTATATAGCACACAGGTATAACACAGGTTGAAGTCTGCACTTGCTGATTGAGTGATTGAAGAGCCGGCTTTTAAAATGGCGCAATTTTTTTTGTTGTCTTTTTTTATTCAAACTGTAAAATGTACGGAGACAAGAAATAAAGGCGCAAATTCCGCATACCAAAGAAATTCTGCGAGTGATCCAGATTGTAATCGCCCACGCTTATTTCGTCCCAGTTGAAGGATGCATTTTTGTTACACTTATTGTCCAAATTGTCCATATTACCGCCTAAATCAAACGCACTGACACAGACTCAAACATACGCACAATGCTTCACATGGTTGCTGTATCGATATCGATAACAGCACGATCATGGCACCAGCGGTTGAGCGAAATTGGTGTGACTGCACATTAAACCGATAACAAAAACAAAACATGTAATTATTTAAAATTACCTCTCGAAATACTCAATGGAGTTTTTTTTTCTGAATTAAGCAGAATTCGCAGAATCAAATGAATTTTTAATTTTATTTTAAAAACTAACGAAGATTTACAATTGATAAAATTATGCAGCCTGTCCCTGCACAAACATATGTAAATGCCAACGGTCGACTAGGTGGCAGCCCCTTGCTTAAATATTAAGAGAATAGAGGATGAAGGCGCAAATAGAAAAAGTGGAACGGAGGAGAGCGCTCAATACATAAGGAAATGGGAAATTATCCGTTAGAGTTGAAAAAATAGGCAGTGATCGAATCTAACGTCGAGAAGAAAGCCGAGAATTGTTAATTTAATTAAATGTAGCGTGCTAAAATACACGCTATTTTTTAGAATGGTTTGTAGGGGAACCAAAATGTTGTTAGGATGAGATGCGATCGCTAACCCATGAACTCAAATTATTATTTAGTAGGAAGGGTGGGAGCGCTACAGCAATGACATCGAAGTTTCCGTTGGACGCCGAAATAAAATATTCTTTTTTTTTGATTTGGAATGTCCGCGGTCATGGTCAGACCCATCCCTAGTGGAGCATTGGATGGACGCACCTGCTCTGTTAGGGCAAACTGATCCGCAACAATATATATGTATATGTATATATATATATATATATATATATATATATATATATATATATATATATATATATATATATATATTTATATAAATACATACAAATATAAGCAGAATGGGCTCAAATAAAAAGCATTAATCAGTTTAATTATAAATACGAAAATACTTTATCTACTAGGTTTTTTTTGGTTATGGTATTTTTGGCATTTTGGAGTTTGCCAATTGCGGTCACTTACTTCGTGCAACCGTAAAACAATAACAATAGAAGATTGCAAACAAACATTACTTTGCCGCCTGCCGCCTAAACACCCGCCCGCCCGCCCGACCGACCGACCGACCGACCGACCGACCGTCGCTCGCATTGATTTACACTCGCCGCTTTTGCCTTTGAATCACATTCTGGTTCTGGTTATCTGGGTTTGTTGCCAATCTTCGTTGCATTTAGCCATCGGCGTCTTCGACGGTCTTCAGTGCGCTCGACTTTCTGTTTGTGTGCGTGTGTTCGTGTATGTGTGTGTGAAGAACAGTGTTTATTATTTTGTTTTGCGTTCGAACATATTTTTTTGTTGTTTGTTTTTGTGCTCTGAAAGAAGCAACAATAGAAAAACGAACGCGCTAAGAAATTCATGGGCATAGCTTGGGTATTATGTATAACAAGAGCAACAAGCTCAAAGCATAAAATCAACTGAAGCGCGACAGGAGGTTGATGGACAGA